>PVIA01008534.1:0-70591 GCA_004024845.1 Tonatia bakeri | reverse complement strand
TGGGAGGGCTTGATTGGGAGTAAAGGGGAGAAAACTGTACTTGAACATTCATTTAAATAAAAAAAGGCCAAAAAATATATAAATAAATAAATAAAATCTTTTTAAAAAGAAAAAAAAAAAGACCGCAGCTTTCTACTGGCCAATGCCATGCAGACTGGGGCTTATTTCAGTAGAACAAACCTTCTATATGTGGTTGTAAACTATGTTTCTCTTCTTCCAGGGGCATGATGCATGCCCTCCACTTTCTACCTCCTTGAGATTACTCTCTAATGTCTGCAAACAGTTTTCTTTATTTTTACCAGAATTTATCATTGTTATTGGCAAAAGGGTTAGTTTGCCATAAAGAAGTCCTTTGTTCTTTTGTCACTCATTGTTAACTTTAAAGCACTGGGTTTTTAAAAACGTGTCCTCCAGGAGGTATATTTTTGTATGTTTAGTCAGAAAAAAAGGCAAAACATTTTCTAATCACAGCTATGCTGCTGAAAAGAAAAAATTACATCTCCAGTGGAAAATCCTCTTACATTTTCCTTCCAGATTGATTAGGCCACATTTAAGGAAGAAAAGGACAAATGCTTTATGCTTTGATTGCTTAATTTGACAAATATGAACTTTCCTTATAATAGTCAAACTCTTGTTGGGGGCTTGTTGTGGGTCTAAGAATAACAGCACTATTTTTAATATTTTTCTATTTCCAGTAATTAATCCAGAGTAACTAGATGGACAAGCTTTCAAACAAGAAACACTCTGTTTTATCTAGTTCTCTTTCTCCTCCTTAAGATGCAGATTAAAATAAAACAATGAAGAAAATATCTCATTGCTATAGTTGTTATCTAAACTGTCCTAAATCTCCACTTGTAGAATCTCTCAATATGTCTTGTTTTTACGGTGTTTTTTTTTTTAATTTTTAGAGAGGAAAAGGAGGAAGGAAGAGAGGGAGAGAAACATCAGTGTGTGGTTGCCTCTCACACACCCTCTTCTGGGGACCTGGCCTACAATCCAGGCACGTTCCCTGAATGGGAATTGAACCAGGGACCTTTTGGTTCACAGGCCAGCACTCAATTCACTGAGCCACACCAGCCAGGACTATGGTGCTTTTTCTTGTATCGTTAACTTTATGTCACAGAAATGAAAAACTAAATTTTTTAGAAGTTTCAAGAATAATTAATTAAAATCTTTTGAAAATTCTAAGATAAGTCATGCATTGAAAGCAACATACACTTTCTTTTCCAAACTTACCAATGTCCTTATTTCTTGCAGCTGATCGCTCCCTGCAAGCACTTAATAAATCTGTAGAAAGAATGCTGTAGCAATCATGTTGCACAGATGCAACTTTTAAGGCAGAAATTTTTACATAACTGAATATTGACTCTCCCTTTGCACTCAAAATGGATTCTCAGGGAAACACGCAGAGGGTAACCCCAGCTAAAAGAGAACTATGTTTTGGAGGAGCAACTAGAGGTGAAGAAATGAGAAGATATGGGTGATAGAGCTGTGCAGCTCTATCATGGTTGTTAAGTATGATTCAAGTTAGTCTTGGACTTTGATCAAGATCATAAGAAAAAATGCTTTAACAAAAGTACCTGTTTCTGTCCAGCTGGACAATGAATGCAAGTACTTCTTGAACTCTAAGCATGTATACTGCAGAGCCTGTTTGGAAGACACTTTGGGAGCTAGATCGTGGATGGCCAAGTTTACTGCTTCAAGTGCTCAGATTCAAAGTGCCATTGAGTATCCACCCCTACTCAGGTAAGTGCTTGCTCATCTGGAAGCTCAATTCCTAATTTCCTTTCCCCACAGAAATCTGCTTTTCAAGAACTTCCTATAAGGAGCTCACCACATGTCCAGACCAGAAGCTAGGTATCAATTGCATCCCTGCATCTGGCAAGAACTCTGTTTCTATCAACCCTGCATGCTAGAGCAGCAGTGCCCCATCCACCCAGGGTAGATCCACTGCTTTCACTATGGTAGAACCACTAGCTCCATTTTCCTGACTTCCAGTGGCCCTACCATGCTTGGGCTCTGCAGTATTGTCAGCGGGCTGGGGCCAGCCTGGTCCCACAGTGCAGAAGACCCTTCATGAGGTCTGGGAAGTCTCAGGAAAAAACTAAGGTATGTGGTCCTCGGACAGGGACCATTTTTCCCTCACATGCCTGACTGGCACCACCATTTCTGTATAGAATCATCCCTTCACAAAGCCAAATCTTGGTTTATTTAAGCCTGATTAACTCTGCTGGCCTCACTCTGATGACTAACTCACCCTGAGACCTGACTCTGATGACTACATGAGACCCTGCCCCACCACACAGGTCTGCAGGCACTGGGAATCTACCACACACAACTGATATACCGCTAGAGGTTCTTCAGTGACTAAGCCTAACAGGCAGTTAGCAGACAGAGGCAGATCTTGGGGAGCCTTGGGCCTTTTACTGACCTGCCTCTAGAATCAGTGGTTGGTTCTTTGCACAGCTTGGTCCCTCCCACATTCATCCAGGCCCAGCAGACGCAGCCACAAACTTTGGATTGCTTTATAGCTCCAAAAAGGAGGCCTAGGACCTGTCAAAGGCAGCACCTTACACCAGAGTCCCTCCCAAGTGGACCTAGAACAAACAAAACCAGTGAATTTAATTGATACTTTAGAGCATTTCATCCCAAAGCAGCAGAATATACATTCTTTTCAAGTGCATACGAAACATTTTATAGGTGGACCACATGTTAGGACACAAAAAAAGTCTCGGTAAATGTAAAAAGACTAAAATCATATCAATCAAGCATCTTCTCTGACCATAATCATATGAAACTAGAAATCAGTTATAAGGAAAAACATGCAAGCACATGGAGGCTAAGTACCATGTTGCTAAACAATAAATTCCTTAACAATGAGATCAAAGAAATCAAATGTTACCTTGGGACAATGAATATTAACACACAACAAAACAAAATCTATAGGTCACAATGCACAATGAAAGCAGTCTTAAAATGGGAATTCATAGCAATATGGGCATACCTAAAGAAGCAAGAAAAATCTCAAACAATTTAACTTACACCTACAGGAACTTGAAAATGAATATAACACAAGGGGAGTACAATGGAGGAAATAATAAAGTTCAGAGCAGAAATAAATCAAATCGAGTTTTAAAAAAAATAAAGAGAATCAGCCCTGGCTGGCATAGCTCAGTGGATTGAGTGCAGGCTGCAAACCAAAGCATCGCAGGTTCCATTCCCAGTCAGGACACATGCCTGGGTTGCAGGCCATGGCCCCCAGCAACCACACATTGATGTTTCTCTCTCTCTTTATCCCTCCCTTCCCTCTCTAAAAATAAATAAATAAAATCTTATTAAAAAATAAAGGGAGTCAATGAACAAAGAACTGGGTCTTTGAAAAGATAAACAAGATAAACAAACATTAATTTAACCAGACTCATCAAGAAAAAGAGAGGGAGGACACAAATAAATAAATCAGAAATGAAAGAAGTAACAATTGACACCACTGAAATACAAAGGACTATAAGAAAATACTATGAACAGCTATGTGTCAACAAACTGGGCAATCTAGAAGAAATAATGCCCTAGAAACATACAATCTTCCAAAACTGAATCAAAAAGAAACAGAAAATCTGAACAGACTAGTTACAACAAATGAAATCAAAGCAGTAATCAAAAAACTCCCAGCAAACAAAATTCCTGGGCTGGATGGCTCCACAGGTGAATTTTACCAAACATTAAAAAAAGGATTAGCACCTAATCCTCTCAACTATTCTAAAAATTCAAGAGTTTTCGAAGACTTTTAAGCTGAATTTACAATACCAGCATTCCAGCATTATTTTACTTCCAAAACCAAATAAAGACATTACAAAGAAAAAAATTATATGCCAATATCTAATGAACATAGATCCAAAAATCCTCAAAAAATTAGCAAATCAAATCCAGCAATATGTTAAAAATACATTCAGTGAAGTATCAGAATTAAGTGGGATTTATTCCTGGGATACAAGGTTGGTACAATAGCCGCAAATCAATTAATATGATGCACTACATAAACAAAATGAAGGATAAAAATCATAGGGTTCTAGCAATAGATGTAGAAAAGTATTTGAAAAAGAATCCAGCACCCATTTATGATAAAAACTCGGCAAAATGGGAATACAGGGAACATACGTCAGCGTAAGAAAGGACATGTAGGTCAAGCCCACAGCCAACATCATACTCAAGGGGGAAAACTGAAAGTATTTTCCTTAATATCAGCAAAAAGACAAGGATTTCCAATTCTACTACTCTTTTTTTAATATATTTTATTGATTATGCTATTATAGTTATCCCATTTTCCCCCCTTTATTCCCCTCCACCCTCCACACCCCCTCCCACCCATATTTCCCCCCTTTAGTTCATGTCCATGGATCATACATATAAGTTCTTTGACTTCTACATTTCCTGTACTATTTTTAAACCCCCTGTCTATTTTCTACCTACAATTTATGCTACTTATTCTCTGTACCTTTCCCCCCTCTCCCCCCTCTGACTTCCCCACTGATAATCCCCCATGTGAGCTCCGTTTCTGTGATTCTATTCCTGTTCTAGTTGTTTGTTTAGTTTGTTTTTGTTTTTTTAAGGTTTATTTGTTAATAGCTATGCCTTTTTTGTCATTTTACTGCTCATAGTTTTGACCTTCTTTTTCTTAGATAAGTCCCTTTAACATTTCATATAATAAGGGCCTGGTGATGACGAACTTTTTTTAACTTGACCTTATCTGGGAAGCACTTTATCTGCCCTTATAAATGATAGCTTTCCTGGATAGAGTAATCTTGGATGTAGGTCCCTCCCTTTCATGACTTCAAATACTTCTTTCCAGCCCCTTCTTGCCTGCAAGGTTTTGTTTTTGTTTATGTTTTTAGAAATCAGCTGATAGTCTAATGGAAACTCCTTTGTAGGTAACTCTCTCTTTTTCTCTTGCTGCTTTTAAGATTCTCTCCTTATCTTTAATCTTGGCTAATGTAATTATGATGTGCCTTGATGTGTTCCTCCTTGGGCCCAGCTTCTTTGAGATTCTCTGAGTTTCCTGGACTTCGTGGAAGCCTATTTCCTTTGCCAGACTGGGGAAGTTCTCCATTATTTGTTCAACTGAGTTTTCAATTTCTTGCTCTTCCTCTTCTCCTTCTGGCATCCCTACAATTCAGATGTTGGAATGTTTAAAGATGTTCTGGAGGTTCCTAAGCCTCTCCTCATTTTTTGTTGAATTCTTGTTTCTTCATTCTGTTTTGGTTGAATGTTTCTTTCTTCCTTCTGCTCCAAATTGTTGATTTGAGTCCTGGTTTCCTTCCCATCACTGTAGGTTCCCTGTAGATTTTTCTTTATTTCACATAATGGAACCTTCATTGCTGCCTTGGTCTTTTTTATGCTGTTGAAGTACCCAGTGAGTTTCTGGAACATCCTGATAACCAGCGTTTTCAACTCTTTATCTGATAGTTTGGCTATCTCTTCGTTGCTTAGTTGTATTTTTCCTGGAGTTTTGATCTGTTCTTTCATTTGGGCCATTTTTTTTTTGTCTCAGCGCACCTGTTACGTAGTAAGGGGCAGAGCCTTAGGTGTTCACCAATCTGTTGGGACACTATGTGGGAGAGGGGTCAGAGAGTGAACATTTGCACTGGCTCCACTCTCTACTAGTTTTCAGTCACTTCCCCCACTACCCACAATCAAATTGGGCCCTTCTGGTGCTGATTCCAAGGTGGGGGGGTTTGTGTAGATTCTGGGACCCTGTGGTCTCTCCAACAACCTCTCCTGTGAGGCTAGGAGTTCCTCCCGCTGCTGCCTCAACCCCCATGGGTGTTTTCAGTCAGAGGTGTTGAGGTTTTATTTCCCCACACTGGATCCCTGGGTTGCATGGTCTGTCTTGCTCCCCAGTTGTTCCTCCTGGCTTATCTGCATCTGAATGTGGAACCACCCAGTCTGCCAGCCACCACCTTGCCTGCCCAGGCCCTCCAGCAGTTTCCTTGCCACAAGTCCTCTCCAACCAGCTGCCCATCTCAGCCCCTCCTACCAGTCTGGATGAATATTTCTTCTTTAACTCCTTGGTTGTTGGACTTCCATACAGTTTGATTTTCTGGCAGTTCTGGTTGTTTTTTGTTGTTGTTTTTAAATTTGTTGTTGTCCTTTTTTGGTTGTAAGAGGAGGCACATTATGTCTACCTACGTGTCCATCTTGGCTGGAAGTCTACTTCCACTACTGTTATTCAACATAGTACTGAAAGCCCTAGCCACAGCAATCAGATAAGAAGAAGTAAAAGGCATCCAAATGAAAAAGGAAGTAAAACTGTCATTATTTATAGATGACATGTGACTGTATATATAGAACCCTAAATACTCCATTAAAAAGCTACTAGAAATGATAAAGGAATTCAGCAATGTAGCAGGATATGAAAATAAATATTGAGAAATGGGTTGCACTTTTATACACCAATAAGGAAAAATCAGAAAGGGAAACTCAGAAAACAATCCCATTTATAATTAACAAAAAATAAAATACTTTGGAATAAATTTAACCAGCAAGGTAAAAGACCTTCAGAAAAGGTCTTTTAATTCTAGAACTTTAATTCTTAAAGGTCTTTTCTTTAAGGTCTATCTTATAATTCAGAAAATTATAAGATATTGCAGAAAGAAGCTGAAGAAGATAAGTGGCAGCATATGCAGGAATTAAGTGGAAGCATATGCCATACTTATGAGCAGGAAGAATCAACATCATTAAAATGTCCATACTACCCAAAGCAATCTATGGGTTCAACGCAATTCCTATCAAGGTACCAATGCCATATTCATAGAACTAGAATGATAATCCAAAAATGTGTATAGAACCACAAAAGCCCCCAAACAGCCTCAACAATCTTGAGAAAGAAGAACAAAGTTGGAGGAATCAAGCTACCTGATATCAAACTGTACTATAAGTCCATAGTAATCAAAACAACATGTTACTGGCATAAAAACAGACATATAGAGAGCTACAACAGAATAGAAAGCCCAGAAATAAACCCAGGCTTATATAGTCAATTAAAATTTGACAAAGGAAGTAAGAACTTACAATGTGTTAAAGATGGTCTATTCAATAAATGGTGCTGGGAAAATTGAACAGATATATGCAAAAATGAAACTAGACCACCTTCTTACATCATATACAAGAAAAAACTCAAAATGGATTAAAGACTTAAACATAAGACTTGAAACCATAAATTCCTAGAAGAAAACCTAGGGAGTAAGTTCTCAGACATTTCTCTTAGGAATATTTTTTTCTGATATATCTTCTCAGTCAAGTGAAACAAAATAAAAACTAAACAAATCGGACTACATCAAACTAAAAAGTTTTTGCACACCAAAGGAAACCATCAACAAAATGAAAAGACAACATACTGAATGAAAGAAGATATTCAGCAATGATAGATCCAATAGAGGGCTAATATCAAAAATTTATAAAGAACTCATACAAGTCAATACCAAAAAACAAACAATCCAATTTAAAAATGGTCCTAGGTCCTAAATAGACCTTGCTTCAAAGAGTACATACAGATGACCAATAGACAGATGAAAAGATGCTCAATGTCACTAGTCATCAGAAAAATGAAAATTAAAACCACAATAGGATACCGCTTCACATCTGTCAGAATGGCAGATTAATCATCAGATTAGTGACCACAATGAGGTATCATCTCACACGTGTCAGAATGACTATCATCAATAAATCCAGAAACTGGATTTATTGCCAACTGCAGTTGTTGGCAAGGACGTGGAGCAAAGGGAACCCTTGTGCACTGTTTGTGGGAATGCAGACTGGTGTAGTCACTATGGAAAAACAGTACTGAGGTTCCTCAAAAACTTAAAAATGGAACTTCCTTATGACCCAGCAATTCTACCTCTGGGGGTTTATTTGAAGAAACCCAAAACACTAATTCAAAAGACTATATGCATGGGAGTAAAGGACAGAAAACTGTACTTGAACAATGATTAAAATAAAATTAGAAGAAAAACAAAAGAAAGACTATATGCACCCCTATGTTCATTATAGCATTATTTACAATAGCCAAGATATGAAAGCAACCCAAATGCCCATCAAGAGATGAATAAGCCCTGACTGGTGTGGCACAGTTCGTTTGGCATTGTGCCCCAAAGAAAAAGGTTGCCAGTTCAAATCCCAGTCAGGGCACATGCCTGGGTTGCAGGTTAGGTCCCTGGTCAGTATGTGTACAAGAGGCAACTGATTGATATTTCTCATACTGTTGTTTCTCTCCTTCTCTTTCTCCTTCCCTCCCTCTCTCTCTAAAAATAAATAAAGAGCCCTGGCTGGTGTGGCTCAGTGGATTGATTGAGGGCCAGCCTGCGAACCAAAGGGTCACTGATTCGATTCCCAGTCAGGGCACATGCCTGGGTTGTAGGCCAGGTTCCCCAGTGAAAGGTGTACAAGAGTCAACACACGTTGATGTTTCTCTCCCTCTCTTTCTCCTTCCCTTCCCCTCTCTCTAAAAATAAGTAAATAAAATCTTTTTAAAAATAAAAATAAGTAAAAAAATAAAAATAAAATAAAAATAAGTAACCCTGGCTGGCGTAGCTCAGTGGATTGAGCACGGGCTGTGAACCAAAGCATCACAAGTTCGATTCCCAGTCAGGGCATATGCCTGGGTTGCAGGCCACAACCCCCAGCAACTGCACATTGATGTTTCTCTCTCTCTCTTTCTCCCTCCCCTCTCTAAAAATAAATAAATAAAATCTTAAAAAAAGAATTATTCTTTAAAAAAATAAAAAGAAAGAAAGAAAATCTTTTAAAAAAGAGATGAATGAATTAAAAAGTTGTGTGGTATATATATATACAATGGAACATTCCTCAGCCATAATAAATGAAATCTTACCATTTGCATGAATGACCCTAGAGGGTATTATATTATGCTCAGTAATGTAAGTCAGCCAGAGAAAGACAAATACATATGATTTCACTCATATGTGGAACCTAATGAACAAAATAAATGAACAAACAAAATTGAAATAGACTCAGATGCAGAGAGCAGACTGGTGGTTGCCAGAGGGGAGGTGTCTAGGGAGACTGGATGAAAGAGGCGAAGGAATTAAGAAGTACAAATTGGTAGTCACAAAATAGTCACAGGGATATAAAGTGCAGCATAGGGAATATAGTTAATTTATTGTGATAACTATGTATGGTGTCAGGTAGGTACTAGAAATATTGGAGTGAACACTTTGTAAAGTGTATGATTGTCTAACCACTATGCTGTACACCTGAAACCAATACAACTAATATTGAAAGTAAACTGTAATTAAAAAAAAAGAATCCTGCTTCTGTCTCACTTTAGGATTAAGTAACTCTAAACCGACCTCTGCAGACACCAGAATTAGCAATCCTCAGTAGTTAGAGATGATATTTTGTAATGATGGTAATTCACTTGGTAAACTTGCTAAAATCCCGTTATCTTTGGGGACACTAACCTTTCTTTCTCAGAGCTTGGTGTCTGTGGTCTACATCCTCTAGATCAGTGGTCCCCACCCTTTTTGGCATCAGTGACTGGTTTCATGGAAGACAATTTTTCCATGGACCAGGGGAAGGAGATGATGGTTTCAAGATGATTCAAGCACATTATATTCATTGTGCACTCTATTTCCAGTAGTATCACATTGTAATATATGATGAAATAATTATACTACTCACCATAATGCAGAATCAGTGGGAGGCCTGAGTTTGTTTTCCTGCAACTAGACAGTCCCATCTAAGGGTGATGGGAGACAGTGACACCTGAAGTGTGTTGTTTATCCACTCTACTCCGTAATCTCATTTTGGTTGCTGTCACTGCAGAAAACCCTGCTCCACAAAGATAAAATGTTGGAAATGGAAGCAGGTCTTTCTGTGCCTTTATAGCAATCTCAGGATATTCCGCCTTGACTTTAATCCAGAAGGTATGAAGATTTGAAGTTGTCTCAAACATACTTTTAAGGCCACCATCATTGCAATCTCAAGCAGTTGATTCTCTCTTAGCACAGACAAAGTTGATTCACCTGGCTTATTCACAAATAGGTTGTGGGTCTTTTCCTTCTCAGTTTGGGGGTCTTTTGTGGTTGGGAATTCATGCTCAAACCTTCTGAAAGCTGAGATAGGTGATCATGTGTAGGAAACCGTTCTGCGCAGAGGTGTGGGCCCAGCTCCCACCCGGAGATACACAGGACCCATGCCCACAGATAGGTTCTCCGGTGGGAAATCAGTCCTGCAATGTACCTAGGCCACTTTGAGTCTTGCTCTTGCTAAAAAACTCCCTCACTGTGAATTGAGGACATTTACTGCAAAATAACTTCCTAAAATCCATGCTAGACCTTCCAAGGATGAGTGTAACTGGTTCAACCACTTTTGCCTTTCCGTTTGCAAATATCCATCTTCTGTGCTGCGATTAGCAGCATTGGCTCCTTTGTTTTCTGTAAAAGGTAACCACCTAGCCCTGGCTGGCGTAGCTCAGTGGATTGAGCACAGGCTGTGAACCAGGCATCGCAGGTTCGATTCCCAGTCAGGGCACATGCCTAGGTTGCAGGCCATGTCCCCCAGCAACCGCACATTGATGTTTCTCTCTCTCTCTCCCCCTCTCCCTTCCCTCTCTAAAAATAAATAAATAAAATCTTTGAAAAAAAAAAGTAACCACCTAAAGGGAACCTGTACATAGTAAATGAAAACCATCATGTAATGGGCAGAGGAGAGAACCATCATGTAATGGGCAGAGGAGAGAAATAAAGGCCTGTCATGGCGGAGGCCATGACTTTTGTTCCCCTTGAGAGAAAAGCCGTGCTGTCCCTTTTTCCCCCACTGGACTTGGTAGTCCATGTGAATGTCTCATTTCATCCATAATGATGTGGACATTGCAGGCCAGTACCTGCATCAATCATGCACCAGCTGGGAGAAAGAAGGCCCGGGCTCAGGTTCTTTCAAAATCTCTGCTAATGTTTGAAACATGTCAAGAATCCCAATGTTTATTTGTCGCCCCCATAATTCTAGTTGGCTTTGAATGCAGCCACTTTATCTGCCAACTTGAAAACAGTTGTTGTTCTCCCCCTGAAGCGACAGATTGAGTTCGCTCAGCAGGTTGAATATGCCACACAAATAAGCAAGTTTTGAGACCCATTCTGTGTCACTGATATGTGCTTCCAGTAGCGATGTTTTTCTAAAACAAATCTCTGGAGCACCTCTCATAACTCAGAAACTCTAGCCAGTGATCTCCCTTTAGAAAGCATTCTCAGTTCTGTGTATAAGAGAAGACATGTGTGCTCTGTGTCCATCTCACAGAGCTGTACAAACAAGCACGAGTTATGGGCATGTACTTTAATGTGGTTGGTAATTTTAATCACATCCTGCAAAATGTTGTTAAGTTCAGGTGACATTTTTTGGCTACCCAACATTATGGATGACACAGTGCATAGACTCACATTCAGAAGTGACCTCTTTGACCCCAGTAGTGAACCAGAAAGCTATCCAGTCATGGCAGCCACTCCAACTGTGCATACACCAGCACAAAATGACCAATTCAGTTTTCCTATGTAATCATTCAAAGACTTGAATAGTTCTGCAGCTGTGGAGTTGGTTGGCAAAAAAGTGCACATATCCTCATGCACAGCCTCCTGAAAAATATATCACACAAAAACAAGCATCGTTGCCTTGTTGTCAACATCAGTAGACTCATCAACCTGGATTGTGTACCATGGTGACTCATTCATCCTCTCTAACAATTGTGCCTCAGTATCCTCTGCTGTTCCATCCATTCATTTAGTTATGGTGCTGACTGAAAGAGGAACACGTGCCACCTTTTGAACTACAGCCTCTCCTAAAAGTATACTACAAATGTCTTTAGCAGCAGGCAGGATCAACTCTTCACCAACAGCAAAGGGCTCTTCAGATTTAGCAATGTGGTTAGCCACTAAGAATGATGCTATCAATGCAGACACATTTGATGAAGTGGTATCGTTCAATAGTTGCTTCTGTTCTTCCTGTTTATGTTTTTTTTTCCTTTTGAAAAACTGCAAAGGCTTGTCTTTTAATATAGAGTGCTTGGTCTCCATGTGGTAAAGAAGTTGTGAAGGTATCACGGTTTCATTGGATAGCTGGTCACACACACTATACAAAGTAGGATTAGAGAATGTGAATTACCTGTTGCAATGAACCCGTAATTTAAGTAGAACTCTTGGTACTTTCTTTTAAATGCAGCTTTCTTTTTGTTGGCAATTTTAGAGTCTTCTGCTACCTTGTCATTTGGTCTTTCCTCCTTTTCAAACAAGCTCTCCAATGCTGTTTGTTTTTTACTCAATTTGACTAGGGTTAGCTTGTGGGCTTACCTAAACTGACTGAGACAAGTGCACAGTGCAGAAAAGAGGCATGGACAGAAGTGGTAAATAAAATAATATGTGGGCCACATGCAGACTAAAATAAGTGTCAAATTCTGACTTAAAGCCTGCCACCAGATGCAGCTGTACAATTGATGCATCAACTCACTTGCCACTGTAAAGCCTGCCACGAGATGCAGCTTAATTTTCACTTGCCACTGACTGATAGGGTTTTGCTCTGAGTCTGCAAGAAATTGATTTATTATGGTCTCTAGGCACTGAAACCTCTCTGCTACTGATGATCTGTATTTGTAGCCACTCCCCAGCATTAGCATCACAGCCTCTGCTCCACCTCAGATCATTAGGTATTAGATTCTCATAAAGAGTATGCAACCTAGATCCTTCACATGTGCAGTTCATAGTAGGGTTTGCGCTCCTATGAGAATCTAATGCTGCTGCTGATCTGACAGGAGGCAGAGCTCAGGCAGTAATGTGAGCAATGAGGAGTAGCTGTAAACACAAATGAACTTTTGCTACCTCGCCTGCCTACCACTCACCTCCTGCTCTGCGGCCTGGTTTCTAACAGGCCATGGACCAGTATCAATCCATGGCCTAGGGGTTGGAGACACCCCTGCCCTAGATGGATTAAATTGTTTATTTACAGCATTTAAGCAAAGGACCAGCACACTTGAGTGCAATATGAAGTTGCCATGTCCTCTTCCAACCATGTTGTCTGACAAGGTACAGGACGTGGAAAGAAGGAATTCAAGGAATCCATCTTCCTGGAAGAGAACGTGGCATCCAAAGGGGGCGGTAATTTTCCTGGGATTGCTCTTAATAACTCCTTGTTGATATTATTCATAGTCTTGCTTTGTGCCCTGATTCACATAAGAACAAGCCATGAGGAGAGAGAGGCTCGAAGTGAGTCAATGATTGACTTTGAGGGAAATTCTGAAGGGACAACTAGTTCTCCCCAGACTATTGAATCATGCCCAAATTGTATAAACAAGGTGTTTATAAACCTGAGTAAGAAATTATCCTCGACTGTTTCCATAAAAGAATTCATGAATCAGTTATAACAGGCTGAATTATTGGCAGATTCTCCCATGACTGTTCCTTATCCCACAGATACAAAGGGTCTTCCAAGAAAACAAGAAAAAACTATATAAACCCCTACCCACAGCCCAGGGATACCCCTGGGTAGCATATTGGATTAATGGCAAATTATGGTATCCCCCAAGAGGAGCTAATAGTCTCCAGAGGGTTCCAGATCCCCCATTGCCTTATACAGGAGCATATAATGAGGATGGCATTAGAATGGTCAATAAGGATGGAGTCCAAGTGCCTTATAATAGTCTACATTTCATGGGAAAGTTAGCTCGAAGCAGACCTCCCTGATGTTTATTAACTAAGGAACAAAACAGGTCACTACTCCACCAGTTTGTTAAAGAATTTTGCCCACATGTCCCCCATTAGGCAGCAGCTACAAAAAAAGAACTCTCTGAATTATCCAAATAGAAATAGAATAAGACATGAGAAAGTCAAGAGTGGCCTGTACCCTAGAAAATTTAATAAAACTGTCTATCACCTTTTAGGTCAAAAGGTTTACTGTGGCTAGATTTACTCTCTCTCTCTCCTTACATGTTTGTTTTGGTGACCAAAAGGTGGAGGGATTGTTAGATACCTATATTTTAGGTTTATTGATTCACATAATTCCAATGAGGTTGTACAAAATAATTTATTGACCAGAGAACAAAATCCCCTCTAATGAAATAGTCCCTGAATGTTTAAAAGTTGTTGAAGTAACAGTCCCTTCTTTACCTTGAATGGGAATATATATCAATTAGAATTAGACAAGCAAAGAAATAAGAGAAGCTGGTTAGCTATTACAAATCAAACACATAGAAATAATTACCAGAGAGTCAGAGTTCATAGTACATAGAGAAATAGTTTAGAGAGAAAAAGATAGATAACCAAAGTAGACATCACAAAGGCCTTATAATAAATTTCTTATGACCTCTACTCAATTGAGCATATCTTTTTGCCCCATGACAAATTTTGAAAACTTTAATAAACAATAAGACATTCAAACTCTGTACATACAGCTATTTCTAATTGTCTGCATTTAATAGGTCACTAGACTAGCATGACCAGATATTTGGGTAGAAAACTTCCTGCTTCACCTAATCGCAAATGTTAATCACTGCCGAAAATGAAAATATGAAAACCTGCTTGTACTTGCAATAAACGGAACAGAGCTTCACTGTCCTCTGAGTCGTGCTGTCGTCTATCTCCCATCGTTGACGCCTTACCCACCTTTCAGGAGACCCTTGACCCAGCTGCAGCCGGACCGCGGCATGAAGTGAGAGGGCTTTAAATGTCTTTGCGCCTGAATTGGCCCAGAATCCTAAGGATTTCCTTATGTTGTAGAATCAGGGTCAAAACTGAATGGGAAGACACCCACCTCTGTTATGCCTTCTGCTTCCTTCCAGGTTAAATAGCTAGTATAGTCCTGGCTGGGTTGCTCATTTGGTTGGAGTGTCATCCTCTACACAAAAACGTCAGGGGTTCCATTCCTGGTCAGGGCACATACCTAGGTTGTAGTTTTGACCCTTGGTCAGGGTGCCTATAGGAGGCAACCAATCAGTGTATCTCTCTCACATTGATGTTTCTCTCTCTCTCAAATCAATAAGAATATTTTTAAGAAAAAAAAAACTAGTGTAAAAGGAATAATTTGCATATTATAACCATTCTTCTCCAGTCCTCCTTGGATCTGATGGGAAATGTGGTAACTTGCTAATGGCCATACTGCCAGCTGTGATAAAAGAGCCAGCTCCACCATGGGAATGTGTACCAGCTGCAGTTATGACTTCTATACTCTGTTCTAACTAGACTACTGTAGTCTCTCCTTATAAGATGACTGCAGGTATGTTGAGATGTGTGAACTTGACAAACCAGAAAGAAAGCCCCTTCATTTCAACTATAATTTCATTGCAACATATTTGTGTGCCAAGCACTGTTCTAGGTCCTGAGGAATATGGTAGTAAACAAAAGACACAAAAATCTCTGTTTGCATGGCCCTTACATTCTATTGGTGGGGACACAGGCAATAAACAAAGTAAATAAGCATACTGTGTGGTGACAAGAGCTAACAAAAAAAAATGGAGCAAGGACGTGGTATAAAATGTTTCCAGGAGAGGGAAGAGAGGCATGGGAGATGAAGTCTTGGTGTGGACAGAAAAGCTCCCTGTGAATTGTTTTTTGAGTAACAGCCTAAAGAAAGTGAGAGTACAAACCACTGCACATATGGGTGGGTGCATTCCAGGCAGATCATTTCTACTCCTGGGCATAGCATGTAGATTATGGGCAACAAATGGAGACCATATAAGCCACCTCTATCTTGTTCCCATTACACATATCTTTTGATCCTTAAGCACTTTCCCAAAGTCCCAAATATAGTCCCAGAATCTTCTTGAACACTCATATATTAATGTGCTATTGTGGCCAGAACAAATTAACACAAACTTAGTCACTTAAAACAACACAAATGTATCCCAGTTCTGTAGGTTGGCACTCTATGTAAAATGTAGCTCAGCTGGATCCTCATTTAGAGTATCACAGGGTGAAATCAAGGTGTCAGCAAAACTGTGTTTGTTCCTTACTGGAGGCTTTGGAGATGAATATGCTACAAAGTTCATTCAGGTTTTTAGTCAAGTTCAGTTCATTGTAGTTGTGGAACTCAGGACTTTGTCTCCTTGTTGTCTTTCAACTGAAAGCAAGTTTTTACTCCTAGAATTTGCATTTATTCTTTCTCATGCTTTGCATGTGCCCTTCCTTCAGCAACAACTAAAGGAATTCTGCTAATATTTTCAAACTCTCTGACTACTCCTTCTGCCACATCAATCTTACCTCTACTCAGAGATAGTTTTCTGCTTTTAAAAGTTCACATGCGCATTGGCCATGTAGCTCAGTTTGTTAGAGCATTATATAGCATAATCAATACAATATGCTTAAAAAAAGGACCCAGGCAGAAATGAAGGTTAAACTAAATGAAATAAAGAAAACTTTACAGGGAACCAACAGTGAAGTGGATGAAGCCAAGAATCAAATCAATGACTTGGAACATAAGGAAGGAAAAAAAAATTCAATCAGAACAGTGAGAGGAAAAAAGAATTCAAAAAAACAAGGATAGGCTAAGGAGTTTTAGGACAACTTCAAATGTATCAACATTCGAATCATAAGGGTGCCAGAAAGAAAAGAGAAAGAGCAAGAAATTGAAAACTATTTGAAAAAATAATGAAAGAAAACTTCCCTAATTTGGTGAAGGAAATAGACATATTAGTCCAGGAAGCACAGAGAGTCCCAAAGAAGATGGATGTGAACAGGACCACATCAAGACACATCACAATTAAAATACCAAAAGTTATAGATAAATAAATAATCTTAAAAGCAACAAGAAAAAAGTAGATAGTTACCTACAAAATAGTTCTCATGGGACTGTCAGCTGATTTCTGAAATCTAGCTGATTTGTAGGCTACAAGGGACTCGCAAGATTTATTTAAAGTGATGAAAAGCAAGGACCTACAGTCTAGATTACTCTAGACTGTAACGCTATCTAACAATGCTATCATTTAAAATTGAAGGGCAGATAAAGTGCTTTCCAGACAAGGTAAAACTAAAGGAGTTCATCATCACCAGCCAATATTATATGAAATGTTAGAAGGAATTATTTAAGAAAAAGAAGCTAAAAACTATAAACATTAAAATGGCAATAAATTCACAGCTATCAACAATTGAATCTAAATAACAAACTAAGCAAAAAAGAAGAACAGAGATAGAATCATAGGTATGCAGATCACATGGAAGGTTATCAGTTGGGAAGAGGAAGGTGGCGACTGGGGGAAAGGTACAGGGATTACAAAGTACAAATTGGTAGGTACTGAATAGACAGGGATTGTTAAGAAAAGTATGGGAAATGGAGTAGCTAAAGAACTTGTATGTATCCCATGGACATGAACTAAGGTGGGGGCTATTTCTGGAAGGACTTGGGGGTACTGAATGGAGGGGGGCAAGGGGAGAAAAATTGGGACAATTGTGATAGCATAATCAATAAAATATGTTTTTAATTAATTAATTAATTTTTTAAAAAACTCATGTGATTAGTTTGGTCCCACTCAGTTAATCCAGGATAATTTGCCTATTTCAAGGTCTATGATCTTAATTATACCTGTAAAGTCCTGTTTGGCACACAATGTAACATATCCCCAGGATACAGGGATTAGGGTGTGGACATCTCTGGTGTCCATCTACCACATGACAATCCCAGAAGCTCACCACTTGACACAGGAAGAGGAGAAGAAACCTGTTTGCCATCCCTGATCTAGATAACAATAGAGAAATTTACACCTTTTACATCCAGACATCTGGATGTTGGCTCCACTCACTGCAAAGTCCGTGTCTTAGTTTTCTGTAGCTGTGTAGCAAATTATCACAAACTTCACTGCTGAAACTAACACAAGTTTATTTCACCAAAGTTTCCCTATGTTGAAGTCTAGGTGTGACTTAACTGGGTCCTCTGCTCAAGCTCATGTGCTAGCTGTATGCAATGTTTCTGCTGGATTTGCTGGGGTTCACTGTCATGACAAGACCCTTAATAGGCATTTTAGTGATCCTACCTTTCTCTGTTTTAACCAGTATATATACAGAGTTCCCTAGGCACAACACTAACTTTTGTTGATGCATAATTTACAGAACACGAATCTAGTGCTTCACTAATGAGTCAGAATTATTTAGAAAATCGTCTTAAATGTATTACAAGTGACAGTTTATATACTTTTCTTGAAAATAGATTTTATGATGAAAGCATATACCCTGTCTGGAAATACTTACTATATCCTTTCTTCTCCAATTGATTTTTTTTGTCAAATCATTCAAACACATGGGAAAGTTGAAGGAATACTACAAATAATGCCCCTAGCACACCTTCATCTATATTTCAAATGTGTTAAAATGACATATTTACTGTTTCTGTCTCCTGAACCTTATGAAAATAAGTTAAAGTTGTCATGACACATAACCATGATGTTTTACCCATCTTAAAAAATTAACAATAATGTAACACTGTCATCATATCTAGTCCATATTCAAATTTTTTCAATTGCCCCAAATGTCTTGCAGCTATTTTAAAAATAGGTATCTCATTCACATACTACATTTGTGCTGCATTTAGGTATTATATCTTTTCAAATTCTTTTAATCCATAACACATCTATTTTCTACCCTTTTTTCCCCATACATTGGCTTTTTGAAACGTTGTCTTGTAGATTACTCCAACTTCTGGATTACTGTTTGTTTTATTATGGTGTCATTTAATTTGTTTCTGTATCCCCTGTATTCCCAATCAACTGCAGGGCAGATCTAGAAACATATCAAATCAATTCAGGTTAAACAGTTTGACAAGAATACTTCGTAAGTGTTAATGTTGTTTCCTCTTCTATATTTATGGCAAGAAAAAATTCCAAGATGTTCTAAATTAAATTACAGCAGGGCCTGAGAGTGAGAGAAAGAGACAGTTAGTTTGAGGACCAGCTCTGACAAAAGCCTTCTCATATTCTTGTATATCTATTGGAATTTTGGAATAACTTCCAAGTGGCTATTTCCAGCGATTATTCAAAGAGAGAACACAGTCAGGTGCCCCCAACCTCTCAGGAGCTTTCAATTCTTGTTTACACATGAATTTACAAACTTGCCCACAACCTATCCAGGGGAGCAAACACTTCTTCCTTGGACTCTGCATCTATACCAGAACTGCCCCACTTCAGCTTCTCCCATCCCTTTTGTCTATAGCTAATGTAAATCCTTTCAGCGCTTACACCTCTCTCTCCACTACCTGAGGTATAAAAACACTGGCCACCTCTAGGATGGTGGACATGTCGTCTTGTTCTAGTAGTAATGCATTATGCCAGCAAGAAATATGACTCATTAGAATTCAGAAGAATGTTCTTCAGCTTCCTGGTTTACTCTAGTCATTCTAGTTATCTCTAGTTATCCCTAAATATTTGGATTTTTTAGGTGCTAGTCTGGACTCTCAGTTCTAAGCAATATAGGTCTAAGGCACTGTTCCAGCAAGGAATTAGAACATAGTATTATAAGACAGTGTTTTTCAACTTCCAGGTTTCCAGTATTACTTGTTCATTGTTATATCATTACATCTAGTTAACTGATGAAAGAGGTACACCAACTATCTATAGTATTGATTAATTATTATAACAAGAAATAAGAAATTAGAGTTACAAGTCATGATTTTTTAATTGTGATTTTAAACATTTCTGCTAGTTATTTCTAATTAATTCTACTTTACCACCCAGCTAGTTATCACTAGACAAATAGTACATATTCATTTTTAAATAGGGATTTAGAATTGCAAAAGATGTGTTTTCCAGCTTCTGAGGTTGTCTCAATTTTTCATTGTCCCCAGTTCAGTAGTTACCTAGATGCAACTACTTATATAGAACTAACTGATTATGCTAACAAGAAATAAGAACTTAGTGGTAAAAAGAAAATGTTTCCCTTCCCTGCATATCTACATATCTCTACATGTACATATCTCTCTAGTTATCTCCAATTAACTAGTTTCCTGGGTACAAGTAATTACCTGTGGTACTAACTCATTATTCACACAGTGGATAAGAATGTAGTGTTAAGAAGAATTACTACAAATTCTTGCATTCGACCACTTTTCTTCAGCCTTCTTGTTTCAACTCATTATTCTGATTATTATCATTTGTTCCTAGATGATGAAAGAATAATCTTCATTAGATATATATGGAGCTAGCATGTAAAGAGAATTTAGAGTTAAAAAGAACTTGGCTTTTAGCTTCCTGCCTTCAACTAGTTATTCTTACCATCTCTGGTTGTCTCTGGTTAAGTACTTGCAAAAGTACAATGAAAATTTGTACCAGTAATTAATTTTTCCAGCAAGAAATTAGAATTTATAGTTGGTAAAGTTGTGTTTTTCACACCCATTGATTTTCATCTCTAGATAGCCATAATTAACTATATACCACTAATTTTTTAAATCACTAATTCATTCTCCCTTTTAAAAAGATTTCGGAGATGAGATATACTTTTCAGTATTTTAGCTTCAAGTAATTTTCCAGTTATATCTAGTTATCTCTGGTTAAATATTTACATAGATACCACTATTTCTCTACCATTCTATGACTTACTAATTATCTGTCTTACCAATATCCTTTTTCAAGAAGAAAGTTGCATTTCAGAAAAATCTGCTTTTTAACATCCTGGTTTCAATTACTCTTCTAGTTTTCTGCAGTTGCATCTGGATAAAGAGTTATCCAATCACAACTAATTAATGACCTATATTACCAACACATTCAATGATAAAAGATGAATTGAGAAATAAGTTCTTAAGCTCCCCTGCATTCACCTAGTCATTTAGATAATATCTAGTTATCTCTAGATGTCTAAACATGGTAGATGTAGTTATTTATGGTACTATTTCCACATTCTAAAAAGACATGAAAAATTAGATGTGAAAAGGACAGATGTTTTCTCTCTCATTGATATACCAGTGTATTTTCTTATATGTAGATACTTCTGATAAAACAGTTACCTACATATGACTTATAAACTGACCTAATAACTTGTTTTCTACTTCCTGGTCTCATGTAATGATCATCTTATATTGCTACTTGTCACTTAGGTACCATTAGCTATCATATTAACTCATTATTCAAACAAGAGATAAGGAGCAAGTGTTTAGAAGAGTGATTTTACAACTCTCTGGATTCATCAATTTTCTTAGTCACCTCTAGTTAACTCTGGTAAAGTAGTTGTTTAGGTATTACTAGTTATCTCTAGTACTAATATTTTATTCCAATGAAATATGAATTTAGTATTGAAAAGATGGTGTTTTTCAGCTTGGTGACTTCAACTTACATAAGTGAGCCAGAAATGGCCTCTGTCTGTTGTCTACTAAGTTGTTTATTTCGTCCCTGTAGGCTGAGACCTATTACCTCAAAAGCTTGCTAGAGCCAAACTCAAACATTTACATATCCAATCGCTTTACACATATCTGAAATAACCATATTTTTAGCCAGTTAGAGCCGGCTACTTTATATGGCCCCCCATGAAAGTGTGCCCAATATGTCTGCTAACTATAAGATAAACCCTGGGCCGTAGACACCACGAGTCACTGCTGCCTTTTGGTGCTCTCTGACCCAGATACTCTCCAACATGGTGCTAAATGACATTACTCAGACGCAAGCACTTTGCTGACTCCTTTCTCCCCCAGGAGTTAACTTGCCTCCATCCCATTTCAAATGGTGGTACACAGGAGCCTTAGACTCTTGACAAATTTCATGCTGTGAAGAACTTCCCCAGTCTCAAACATGTCAAACCTTCTCCCAAATAAAGCTGTGTCCTACTGCCACCTCGTGGGCATATATTTTCCCTTGGTCAGCCCAGAAATCCCTTGAACATCTACACCTCATTTTTCTGGTTTACTCTAGGTAGTTCTAGTTAACAAATTACTAGATCCCACTAGAAAACTGTACAATTAACTCGTTATCAGAAGAAGGAATAAGAATATAGACACAAGATGAATGTGGTCTTCACCTTCCCAGTTTGAACTGGTTATTCTAGTTATTGCTAGTTATCTATAGTTAACTAATCATCTAGGTCTGCCACATATCTATGGTACTAACTCATTATTCCAAAAGAAAACAAGAATTTATATTTGAGAAGAATGTATTTTTCAGCTTCTGGACATCAATGGGTATTAGTAGTTATCTTTAGATATTTTCTGTAAACTAGTTACCACTATTTTAGATTTAGGAGTTCTGTCAACATGAAATATAAAGTTAGATTAAGAAGGATATGTTCTCCAATGCAAGTCTTCAACTCCTTATATTAATATTCTTTAGGCAATTCGTTATTTAAGTACCCTTGTTCATCTATATTATTAACTCATTAATTCGCCAAGAGAAAAAGAGTTTAGAATCCAGAAGAACCTACATTTAAGCTCCTAACTTCGACTTCTTACTCTAGATATCTCTACCTATCTCTAAGTAACTAGACATTTAGTGTCAATATCTATAGTACAAAATCATTCCAACAAGAGTTAAGACTAATATTTTATTGTGGCAAAATACACATAACATAAAATTTACCATCTTAACCATTTTTAAGTGTACAGTTTAGTGGCATTAAGTACATTCACATTTTTGTGCAATTATCACCACCATCTACCTCCAGTACTTTTTTAATTTCCCAAACTGAAACTCCAAGCCCATTGAACAATTAACTTCCCAATAACACTTTTTCAAGCCCCTAGAAACTACCATTCTCCTTTCTCTTTATAAATTTGACTATTCTAGGTATCTCGTATAAATAGAATCATACAATGTTTGCCCTTTTGTCTGGCTAATTTCACTTAGCTAAATGTCTTCAAGTTTCATCTATATTGTAATGCATGTTGTAACTTCATTCTTTTTGAGGCTGAATAATATTCCACTTATGGGTATATCACATTTTGTTTATCCAGCCATCCATTGATGGACACTTGGGTTGCTTCCAGGTTTTGACTATTGTAAATAATGTTGCTATGAACATCTGTATACAAATATCTGTCCAAGTGTCTGCTCTCAGTTTTATGGGGTGTATATCCAGAAGTGCAATTGCTGTATCGTATGATAATTCTATGTTTAATTTTTTGAGGAACCATCATACTGTTTTTCACAGTGGCTGCACCACTTACATTCTCACCAGTAATACACAGGGTTCCAACTACTTCCAAATTCTCACCAAAACTTAGTTCAGTTTATGTTGATGATAACCATCCTAACTGGGTGAAAATTTCAGTGGACACCTCTGGAGTCAGTTACTGTGGTAACATAAGCTACAACCTACAAATGCTGCACACCATAACTTTTATTTCTTATTTAAGACTTGCCTTACCCTCTCTCCTCCCATTAAACCAAGGTAGTAGGGTGTTCTATTTGGAGTGAATCCTTGCCTCAAGCAGACCATCTTTCTTAACAGGTATATTCTCATTTTCCTTTGTGGAACCCTCAGACAAGATATCCACATTTAGCAAGTGATACAAATGTTCATGGGCTCTGCAGTAAAGGGCTGGCAACCACAGAGAACCAGT
The DNA here is from genome assembly GCA_004024845.1 of Tonatia bakeri. Classification (NCBI taxonomy): domain Eukaryota; kingdom Metazoa; phylum Chordata; class Mammalia; order Chiroptera; family Phyllostomidae; genus Tonatia; species Tonatia bakeri. The sequence continues at coordinate 47,083 of PVIA01008534.1, read as the reverse complement.
CCCATTTTGCCATGTGGCTCTTCTAAGCAAGTGCCTTTCTCTTCTGTACCCAGCTTACAGGAAGAAACTACAGTAGTCTCTCCATACTGAAAGGAGCTTTTGAGGTCATGTGGTCCACTCGCTTCATTTTAGAGATTTGGCATGTAGGCTTAAAGGACAGAGTGGCCAGCCCAGGAAAGCACATAAAGTTCATCCTGAAGAAGAGAGCCTCTTGGCAGTAATGCCCTCCCCTGAGCCCTGGTTCTTCCAGCTCTGGGCAGTGTACATCAGCCTAGCTTCAGCTCCTCAGTAGTTACACCTGCATCCTGCCCAAAACTTTTTCCTTCAAAGGGCTGAAAAACTCAAAGCTCCCACGAAAGCCTCATTTCTGAGCCATTTTATCTTTAGGAAAAGTAATCAACCTTCCCTGAAGACATTCAGTCTCCTAGTGTCCACACATTCAGGCCTTGAGTAAGTGATGCAATTTGTACTCTTCTCACAAAAGGTCAATTGTGTTTTGACTACCATAGCCCTCATTTCTCCTACTCTCCTTGCAAAGCCAAGTCTGCCAACCAACGCATGACCCATGAGCAAAAACCAGCTCTGATTATGCTGAACTGGATTTTTTGGGAAAGCAGGTTATCTGCTTGGAAACTGCTGAACAATAAATATTCAATTTGAAATTTATAATTTATGGTTTGCCTTGATCAATGTCACACTCACTCCTTCTCAGATATCAGCATGGAACTATGGGAGAACCCTGAGTACAATGATATAAATATAAATTTCACCTGCAATGAGCTGTATCCTCCCCACTCCTGCCACACAAACGATGGGTCTTAAAGTGACTTCCTGAATTCCCAATATTTTAGACTGTAGAAATACAAAAGATGTTTCCTACACGTGAGTTTACTTTCAACATAGTGTTTCCATTGTAACCATTAGAGAAAGTACCAGAGGTCAGCACACATTCAAATTGTCTGTCTTTTCCAAGTACAGTCTTCTGACAATAAAATTTGATTTCCAGAATGATAACTCTGAGGCACTACAACTTCATAGCAGACCCCCAAAACCTTCCATCTTCACTTCTGACCCTACATCTTTCCTTGTAATGTTCTTCTTCCCCCTTTTTCATCTATCCAATTTATTAAGGTATTGTCTCTTTCTATCTTGCCTTTTCCTCCTTTCGCTCCTCCTTCCTTTTTCAACTTAGCATGCCCAGTTGTTGTCTCCCTCCACCCTGAAATTCTATATGCTTGAAGTGTGGATCACTTATTTGTCAAGAAGGGTCATAAACCATGGCCTTCCAATGAAACCTAACTGTTTTGTGATGCAATACTTGTGTCCCTTACCTTCACAGTAAGTACCTGCACTTGCCTACTGGGACTTCTACATTTGTAACAAAAATGAACAATGACAATAATAACAGCTATAATTTTCTGAGGACTTACTGTGTAACAAGTACTGTGCTGAACAATATGCATAAATTACCATTATTCTTTTTGCAGATGAGGAAACTCAAACAGAGAGAGGTTAAATAATATACCCAAGACACACAGCTGACAAGTGGCTATAATGAAATTCATTGAATCAAATATTCAATTCACTTAAATAAATTCTTTGTATTTGAGAGAAAATATATACTAGTGCATGTTTTTATATTTCTCTTCAATAGAAAAGGTGGAAATAAACAAAAACATAGGTTGTATGTTTATTCTCAGTTCATAATATTCCATTAACCAAAATAACCCCATATCTTTGACATTTTATTGAACTAAGGGTCCACTTTAACATATCTCCATTCAATATTTCTGGATAAAAATTAAGCATATTAAACCATTGGGTATGAACCAAGTCTTTTTCATTTATTCTTTTTTTTATGGTCTTCTTTTTTTAAATATATTTTATTGATTATGCTTCATTTATTCTTGTACCTGTACCAGTTAAATGGATTCCCTTTTCTCTGCTTTAAACTATCTTTTTTTGTTATTCATTCATCCTTTCATTCTCTATCTTGGGATTTAAGGCAACATAAAACTTATAAAATACATACAATACAATAAGCAAAAGAAAAAATAAAAGCGATTTTTGTTTTTTAAATGTGGATGAAGTGATGTCACAGGCCCTATGTGAGTGTATTACAACAAATGCAGCTGCCAGAAGATAGGGAGCCAGTGTCCAACATCAGAGCTGCACCAAGGAGTCACCACTGGAGAGGAACAGCCATTGTTGTCCAGGACTGGACCCTTAGGGAGGAGGAGGAGATACCAGATGACCCTAACAAAATAGCAGATGACCCAGTGCTGTCAACAGGAATGAGGAGATATTTGCCAGTGATAATCTGATAATGGGTTATTTTCAAAATATATAAAGAACTTATATAACTCAATACCAGGGAGACAATCCATTTAAACAATTGGCAAAAGATCTGAATAGACACTTCTCCAAAGAGGACATACAGTGGCCCATAGACATATGAAAAGATGCTCAACATCTCTAGCCGTTAGAGAGATGTAAATTGAAACAACAATGAGATATCACCTCACACCTGTCAGAACGGCCATCATAAACAAATCAACAAACAAGTGTTGGTGAGGTTGTGGAGAAAAGGGAACCTTAGTGCACTGTTGGTGGGAATGCAGACTGGTGCAGCCACTGTGGAAAACAGTATGGAGCTTCCTCAAATAATTAAAAATGGAACTGCTTTTTGATCCAGTGACCCTGCTTCTGGGAATATATCCTAAGAATCCTGAAACATCAACTGAAAAGGATATATGCACCCCTATGTTCATAGTGTAACTGAAACCAAAGTTTGGCTGCCCGCTGCAACAAAAGCCAAAATCATGAGACATGTGCTGATGAAAAAGTAAAGAGGCTTTATTCAGGTGCAGCAACCTGGAAGATGTGGGACTCTCATATCAAAGCTCATCTTAACATCTCAGTGCAGGAAGGGGTTTTTATAGGGAGGAAGAGGAAAAGCAGAATAAAAAAGATCAAGCAGAGAAGTTGTGGACATGCAGGCAGCATCCTTGCTGGTCTTGATATGGATGTTTAATGTCAGCATCCTGGAACTGGTCAGTGCCAACCAAATTCCTGTAGTTGGGCAATCTGTATCATCTGAAGTCGTGGTCAAGGCCATTTCTTGTACAAGCAGGAACAGGAACTGCTGATGCCTGCAATACATTTATTAAGGCAACTGTCAGTATGTGAGTTCTTTTTATCAGTTTGTTAGTACATTTTATTCTAATTCTATTTTATGATAAGTCAGGGTAGTATAAAGTTTATTTTACTTTATTTTATTTTTAGAGAGAGAAGAAGGGAAGGAAAAAGAGAGGGAGAGAAACACCGATGTGTGGTTGCTTCTCACACGCCCCCTACTGGGGAACTGGCCCACAGCCCAGGCATGTGCCCTGACTGGGAATCAAACCTGTGACCCTTTGGTTCACATGCTGGCACTCAATCCACTGAGCCACACCAGCCAGGGAAAAGTTTTTATCCCCTGTTACAATAGCAGCATTACATACAATAGGTAAGATCTAGAAACAGCCCAAGCACCCATCATTAAATGAGTGGATGAAAATATTGTGATACGTTTACACAATGGAATATCACTGGCCTTAAAAAAGAAGGAACTCTTGCCTTTTGTGACAGCATGGATGGACCTGGAGATTATTATGCTCAGTGAAATAAGCCAGTCAGTGAAAGGCAAATACCACATGATCTCACTTATACATGGAATATAATGAACAAAATAAACTGATGAACAAAATTGAAACAAAGGTGTGGACATGGAATAGACTGGCAGCTGTCAGAGGGAAGAGGGGAACTGATTGAAATAAGGTGAAAGGATTAGCTAAAGAATATATATGTATAACCCACAAGCACAGACAACAGTGTGGTGATGGCCAAAGGGGAAGTGGGCAAAAGGGGAGGGGAGTGGGGACATTTGTAATAGTGTAAACAATAAAAATAACATTAAAAAAAGAAACTGATTAAGAGTTTGGAGGCAGCTCATGGCAATGGCACAAGCATAATATCATTGATCATTTTTCCCAAAGACCGTAATTTCACAAGTGGCAAAAATGTTGGCAGATGAGTTTGGGACTGTGTTTAACATTAAGTCACAAGTAAACCACCTTTCAGTCCTGGGAGCCATTACATCTGTACAACGAAGACTCAAACTTTATGACAAGGTACCTCCAAGTGGCCTGGTTTACCATGGTACAATTGTAACAGAAGAAGGACAAGAAAAGAAAGTCAACAGTAACTTTGAATCTTTTAAACCAATGAATAATACATCATTGTATTTATGTGAACACAAATTCCATATGGAGGTCCTTACAGCGCTACTTTCAGATGATAACAAGTTTGACTTCACCATAATAGATGGTAGTGGTGCACTTTTTGGCACACTTCAAGGAAACACAAGAGAAGTCCTGAACAAATCCGCTGTGGATCTAAAAAAAAAAAAAAACCATGGTAAAGAAGGTCAGGCAGCCTTGTGTTTTGCCCATTTAAAAATGGAAAAGTGAGCGTGGGCTGCGAACCAAAGGGTCACCAGTTCAATTCCCAGTCAGGGCACATGCCTGGGTTGCAGGCCAGGTCCCCAGTGGAGGCCTCGTGTGAGGCAACCACACATTGATGTTTCTCTCCTTCTCTTTCTCCCTCCCTTCCCCTCTCTCTAAAAATAAATAAATAAAATCTTTTTAATAATGAAAAAGTGACATAACTATGTTCAGAAAGCAGCCCCGACTGCTGTGCAGCTGTTTATTTCTGGGGACAAAGTGAATGCAGCTGGTCTCATTTTAGTTGGATCAGCTGATTTTAAAACTGAACTAAATCAATCTGATATGTTTGTTCAGATATTGCAATAAAAAGTTTTTAAATTAGTTGATATATCCTATGGTGGCAAAAAATGGATTCAACCAAGCTATCGAGTTATTTACTGGAGTCCTCTTCAATATGAAATTCATTCAAGAGAAGAAATTAATAGGATGCTACTTTGATGAAATCAGTCAGGACACTGGCAAGCACTGTTTTGGAGCTGAAGATACACTAACGGCTTTAAAATGGGAGCTGTAGAAATTCTAATAGTCTATGAAAATTTAGATATAATGAGATATGTTCTTCATTGCTAAGGCACAGAAGAGGAGAAAATTCTCTAACTCCAGAACAAGAGAAAGATAAATCTCACTTCACAGACAGAGGCAGGACAAGAACATAAACTAATTAAGAGAATGCCCCTGCTGGAATAGTTTGCTAACAGCTATAAAAAATTTGGAGCTACGTTGGATATTGTTACAGATAAGTCACAAGGATCACAAGATGTGAAAGTGTTACCAAGCCGACAAATGAAGGTTCAGCTGCCTGTTGCCACAAAAAGCCAAACTTGTGAGGCGGGTGCTGGTGCAAAAGGAAATAGGTTTATTCAGATGTCACACAACCTGGGCGAGTGGTGGGCTCCTGTGTCAAAGACCATCATAATCCTCCTGCTCAGGCTCGCAGTTCTTACAGGGTTAGGAAGGGGAGGGCCTTTTTTAAATCCAAATATTTTTCTAGCTTTTGGTGCACTCGGGCCCTATCCATTCATATCTCTAGATTTCTGCGTGCTTGTTATAAGAACCTCCCCCTGCTTCCATCTTAGCCAATGGGCAGAGACATCCCTGGCACTCCAATGGACTGTTTTACAGGAACAAAAGGATTTGGTGGTATTACAGGTATCTTGTGGTACCTAGTAGATTTCCAGGGAATGGAATACCAAGGAAGAGATAATAAATTTTTTACCTTGATGACTACTAGGTAGCTAGCAAAATGTGCCTCCCCTCCAGCATCCAACCCAAGGGGTACACCCATGGTGAAATCCTAACAGATCCCTACCTTACAATTGCAACATTTTCTTAAATTAATTCATGAGCAGTGGATACTGAAAAGAGAACCAAAACAAAACCAGGCCCAATCATACACTTTTGATTGTCATGGTGTCAGCACAGCAGCCTAAACTCAGTTCCTAAATGACACTTTGCACTAATTTAAACAAGAATCCCAGTTGTTACTTTTACTCAATGCTGAAAATGGTTGCTCTTGTATTTTATGAAATAACTGATTTTTAAACCTCCATACATAGAACCAAAAATACTTTAACCACTGTAAACCTTCAAAAGTTAATAGAAATGAGATCATACTGGTCTGTTTCTTAAATGGAAAAAAATTAAATTGCTGCATTTCTCAGTGACCCACTTACATGGCACTCTCAGCTTCGATTGCATAAGAAAATATATATGTGGTGAAATTTTAGAAACACTTCTCTCTTGGTCTCTTATTTAATGTTGAAAGGGTGAGCTAATAATAGACAATTTCAATTTCACTCCCTCCCTCACACTGCCCTTACCCTCTCCAGACTGTCAGTTTTAGGGATGCAAATTGCATTATCAAGTCAAGCTGCCACATGAAGCATTTGGGTCAGTGCACTGTTTCCTTCCATCTGTTTTGCAGGCACATTTGTGCCGGGATATAGGAGTTCTTAGCATCAGTTGCTTTGACAATGGTTCCCATAATCCTAGACTACTAAAAACTAGTTTGGCATGGGTATTATGGGGCTTCTGTGCTATTGCTGGGGTTGGGAGAAATAAAACATGCAATTTAAGTGGAAGCAAAAATAATAATAATAACAACAACAAATTTAAAATGTGATTAAGCTGTTATTTTTAAAGGTTTTATTTATTTATTTTTAGAGAGAGGGGAAGGGAGGGAGAAAGAGAGGGAGAGAAACATTAATGTGTGGTTGCCTCTCACGTGGCCCCTACTGAGGACCTGGCCTGCAACCCAGGCATGTGCCCTGACTGGGAATCGAACTGGTGACCCTTTAGTTCGCAGCCTGTGCTCAATCCACTGAGCTATACCAGTCAGGACTAAGCTGTTATTTAAAACACACACACACACACACACACACACACACACACACACAAATATCCTTTTCTCTGTGTGAATGGTAACCAGTGTGTGAGCACACAATATTATGGAAATATCAAACCCTCACATTTTAAAAACCAAGGCAAAGACTTCCAGTTTCTAGTCCAACTTGTGAAGAGTATGGGAGGCACCCTGGCAGAGTGGATCAGTTGATTGGAACATCGTCCCATGCACCAAAATGTTATGGGTTTGATTCCCAGTCAGAGCACATACCTAGGCTACAGGTTCCATCCCTAGTCAGGGTGCATATGGGAGATGACAGATCAATGTCTCTCTCTCACATCCATGTTTCTCTCTCTTTCTCTCTCTCTCATTCATAAAGATATGCTCAGGTGACACACACACACACACACACACACACACACATAATCTCTTTTTTAAAAGAGTACGGAAGGCATTCTCATCTTCACAGCAAGAAATAAAATGAACTAAAAACAGCTCCTTTGATCCATCAGAGAAATGAGGTCACAGAGCAAACTGTTCCCCTGAAACTAGAGAGACAGACATATAAAGAGAAACACAATGTACCAGAAGTCTAATAGCAGAAACCCACAGTTGGTGCCAGGATGAGTAGGAACACAAACTGTAATTTGACAAATTTCTACAAGCTCTACCTTGAATATGGACTACTTTGAGAGTTAAAACTGGAGGCTTTCCTTAAGGGGACTCCACTCTTTCATGAGTTTTGCCTCTAGGAGCCCAACCAAGTTGTCACCGTAACAATTGGAGGTGGGGGGGAACCTCCTTCTTACAGCAGCAGGAGGGGGAAAGCAACCTTTCTGAAGTATGTCCAGAGTGCTCTGTTTTCCTCAACCAAGACTTGTCCTGAAGGGAAGGAAATCGGTTTACCAGAGCCTAAACAACTTGCATTTCACCAAAGCCTAGCTGACCAGTGGGGAGGGAAATACCCAACTCCAGCCCCTTCTAGCTTTCAGTCTCAGCTAAAAGGAAGTGTAGGGAAGCTAAGAAGCACTCATAAAGGTCACAACCCAGGGAGACAGGCTCACTAAAAGAGTAATAGCTAATCGCAAGACTATAGAATGCTTCTCTTCCCCTCAGCCGTACCACCACATCAATAGTGGTCCTGTGTAATAACAGTGGTTACAGCTAAAAGAAGTGCACAAGCCTCAGATCCTATATAAGAACAAACATCTATCTAGAGAAACTCAAAGATGATAGGGGAGGCAAAAAAAGACACTAAAGGAAATTTTAGCCTCTGACACATACAACTATGGCAAACAGTAAACACAGCCTAATCCTAGCCAGATAAACATAAAACCACATACTAAAAACAATCTACTGCAGTTCTTTTACCCAATACATCATGTCAGCCTTTCAACAAAAAAAAGTATAAGGCCTACTTAATTTATTTAAAAAAAAACATATTCTGTAAAGACAAAGCAAGCATCAGAACCAGACTTGAATATGGCAGACATTTGGAATTACCATGTTTTGCCACATATAATGCACCCCTGTTTTTGACCCAAACTTTCAGCAAAAAAAAATATTTTTTAAAGATTTTATTTATTTATTTTAGAGAGGGAAGGGAGGGAGAGAGAGAGAGAGAGAAACATCAGTGTGCGGTTGCTGGGGGACATGGCCTGCAACGTAGGCATATGCCCTGACTGGGAATCGAACCTGCGATGCCTGGTTCGCAGCCCGTGCTCAATTCACTGAGCTACACCAGCCAGGGCAAAAAAAAAGATTTTGTTTTATTTTTTTAATTCAATTTTAAAAGTTCAACAAAACCAATGATCATATTCCAAGGGGTTGTTTTCCATACAGATATCATTATTGCTTTCTAAAGTTATACTTTTAATGCATAAGCATAAATAAAATAATTAAAAATATTTATATAGATATGGAATTAGTACTACCCATGTATAATGTTCATCCTTATTTTTCCGTCAAACATTTGGGCAGAGCAATGTGCATTATACACAGCAAAATATGTTATTTGATCCGGAATTTAAAATAACTATGATCAATACGCTAAGGGCTCTAATGAAAAAGTGAACAACATGCAAGAACAGATGAGTAATGTAAACCAGGAGATAAGAACTCTAAGAAAGAATCATAAGAAAATGCGAGAAATCAAAAACACTATAATATAAATGAAGAATGCTTTTGATGGGCTTGTTAACAGACTGGACAAAGTAGGTGATATTAATGAGCTAGAAGAAATGACAATAAAACTTCCCAACATGACAAAAGAAATTTTTCAAAATGAAAATCCAAGAGAAAAAGTGAAAAGATAGAACATAATATCCAAGAACTATACACAATTACAAAAGGCGTAACATATATGTATGTAATGGGAATACCAGAAGGATAAGAATGAGAAAAAGTAATAGAAGAAATATTTCAAGTAATACCAGTAGAGAATTTTTCCAAATTAATGGCAGACACCAAAAACAGATCTAGGATGTTCAAAGAACATCAAGCAGGATAAATTTTCTTAAATCTACACTGGGGAATATCATATTCAAACTGTAGAAAATCCAAATCAAAGAGAAAATCTTGAAAGAGACCAGATGAAAAATAAAACCTGTAGAGGAACAAGAATAAGAATCACATTAGAATTCTGTTCAGAAAATATGCAAGAAGAGAATCGAGTGGAATATTTAATGTGTTGGAAAAATACCACCTACCTAGAATTCTGCATCCATCAAAATTATCCTTCAAAAATGAGAAATAAAGACCTTCTCAGATGAACAAAAAGTGAGGTAATTTATCACCAGTATACCTGACTTGCAACAAATGTTAAAAGATGTACTTTAGGGAGAAGGAAAATGATATAGATCAGAAATTCAGATCCACACAAAGAAAGGAAGGACATTAAGGAAATAATAAATGAAGGTAAAATAAAATATTTTATGTTTAATATTCTTAATTGATCTTGCAGATAGCAGTTTGTTCAAAATAGTAGCAAAAATGTATTCAGTGACTATAGCATATGGGTAAGTGGAATGAATGACAACAATATTATAAAGGACAGGAGAGAGGAATTGGGAATACTGTGCATAAGGTATTTGCATTACCAATAAAGTGACAGTGTTATTTGAAAGTAGACTTAGGTTTATTGTAAATATATATTGCAAACTCTAAGGCAACTAGTAAATTTTTTTAAGTACAACTGATATATTAGGAGAGGAGAAAAATTGAATCATAATAAAAAGCTCAATTAAAACCAGGGAAGGCAGAAAAGGAGTGGAAGACAATATAGAAACCAAGAACAATGACAATGAATAGAAAACAGTTACAAAAATGTTAGATATTAATCCAACTATATCAATAATCATTTTAAATGTGAATGGTCTAAATATGTCAATTAAAAGACTCAGATGCTCAAAGTGGATTTAAAAAAATAAGACCCAACTATATGTTGTCTACAAGAAACCAAAAGCTGGTTCTTTGAAAATATCAGTAAAAGTGAGAAATCCCTCTCCAGGCTAACCAAGATAAAAATAGAGAAGATATAAATTGTTAATATCAGAAATGAGGCCCTGGCTGGCGTAGCTCAGTGAATTGAGCGCGGGCTGCGAACCAGGCATCGCAGGTTCGATTCCCAGTCAGGGCACATGCCTGGGTTGCAGGCCATGTCCCCCAGCAACCACACATTGATGTTTCTCTCTCCCTCTCCCTTCCCTCTCTAAAAATAAATAAAATCTTTAAAAAAAAAAGAAATGAAATAGGAACCATCACTATTAATCCCATGGATACTAAAAGGATAATAAAATACCATCAACAACTCTATGGACACAATTTTGATAACTTAGAAGCAATTCCTTCTATGGAATTCCTTGACAAACATAATCTACCAGTACTTATGCAAAGAGAAATGAACTATCTGAATAGGCCTGTGTCTATATTTAAAATTGGGTCAATAATTAATAATCTTCCAAAACAGAAGGCACAAAGCATAGATGGGTTCACTGGGGAATTCTACCAAACATTTAAAAAAGAAATGACACCAATTTTTTTCTAATTAATATATTAATTTATATTTAGACCGAGGGGAAGGGAGGAACAAAGAGAGGGAGAGAAACTTTAACATGTGGTTGCCTCCTGTACACCCCCAACCAGGGACCTGGCCCACAACCTAAGCATGCACCCTCACTGGGAATCCAACCAGCCACCCTTTGGTTTTCAGGCTAGCACTCAACCCACTGAGCCACACCAGCCAGGGCAGAAATGACACCAATTATTTACAATCTTTTTTAGAAAATAGACGCAGAGTCAATAGTTCCTAACTAATACTATGAGGTCAACATTAAATTCGTACCAAAACCAGACAATACTTTCAAGAAAGTAAAACTAAAGACCAATATCTCTCATGACCAAAAATACAAAAATCCTCAACAAAATACTAGCAGATCCAATCCAACAGTATATGAAAGAATTAGACACAATGACCAACTGGAATTTATCCCAAGTATGCAAGTCTGGTTCACACTCAAAAGTCAACTAATGTAATCTATCATATCAACAGGCTAAAGAAGAAAAATCATAGGAGCATATCAACAGATGTAGAAAAATAATTTGACAAAATCCAACACTAATTCATGTGAAAAACTTGTTGCAAACTAGGAATAGAGGGGAAGTTTCTCAACATGATAAATGACATTTTTTTTAAAAGCCTACAACTATAGTCATACTTAATGATGAGAAACCAGATGCTTTCACCATAATATTGGGAACAAACAAGGATGTTCCCTCTAATCACTCCTATTGAACATGATACCAGAAGTCCTAACTAATGCAATAAGAAAAAGTAAAATAAAAGGTATACAGACATAGAAGGAAGAAATAAAACTGTCTTTGTTCACAGTGACATGATTGTCTAGGTAGAGATTTTCAAAGAATTGACAAAAAAACTTCTGGAACTAATAAATGACTATGGCAAGACTGCAGGACATAGGTAACTATACAAAAATCAATCACTTTCCTATATATCAGCAACAAGCAACTGGAATTTGAACTTTAAAACACCCCATCTATGTTAGCACCAAAAACTGAAATACTTAGGTATTAAGCTAACAAAATATGTGCAATATCCCAATGTCTATATGTGGAAAACTACAAAACTCTAATATAAGAAATTAATGAAGATCTGAATAAATGGAAAGATATTCTATGTTAGTGGATAGGAAGACTTGATATTGTCAAGATGTCAGTTCTTTCCAACTTAATCTATAGATTGAATACAATCCCAACCAAATTCCAGCCAGTTACTTTGTAGAAATTGAGAAACTGACCTTAAAGTTTATATGGAAAAGCAAAAGACCAAAAGTAGCCAAAGTAACAGTGAAAAAGAACAAAGCCAGAAGACTGACACTGCCTAATTTCAAGAATCAATATAAAGCTACAGTAATCAAAATATTGTGGCATTGCCTAAAGAGTAAACAAATAGGTAAGTGGTGCAGAATAGAGAGCTCAGCAATAGACTCACATAAATATAATCAACTGATCTTTGCCAAAAGAGCAAAGGCAATTCAATAGAGAAAAGACAGTCTTTTCAACAAATGGTGCTGGAACAACAACACAAAAACACGCACATGAATGTTTATAGTAACTCATAATCACCAAAACCTGTAAGTAACTAAGAGTCCCTTCAATAGGTGAAGAGATAAACTATGATGCATCCATACAGCAGAATATTATTCAGTGATAAAAAGAAATGAGCTATCAAGCCACAAAAAGACATGGAGGAACCTTAAATACATATTGCTAAGTGGAAGAAGCCAGTCTGGTTCCAACTATATGTCACTGTGGAAAAGGAACAACTGGAGGGACAGTAAAAAGATCAGTGACTGGTAGGGGTTTCTGGAGGAGTAAAAGGAGGAGGCAGGAAAGAAAGGATTAATAGGTGAAGCACAAGGGAATTTTTTAGGGCAGTGAAACTATTCTGTATGATATGGTAATAGTAGATACATTACATCACACATTTGACAAAAGCCATAGAAAGCACAACACAAAGAGTAAACCCTAATGTAAACCATAGATTTCAATTAATTATAATTTATCAATATTGGTTCATTGATTGTAACAAATATACACTAACATAAAATATTAATAGGGGAAACTGTGGCGGAGGAGTAGAAGGCAGGGGAAGAGAAGGAGTATATAAGAACTGTGTACTCTCTGCTCAATTTTTCTGTAAACTTAAAACTGCTCTAAAAATAAAGTCTATTAGTTTAAAAAAAAAGACAAAAAAAAGCACAGGACAAGGTCAAAGCATAAACATTGCTCTCATCTCCACTCGCTTGAATCCGATGTTTTCAATATGTACCTTTTTTTGGTTTTTGGTTTATTGGTGTGTTTTATCTGATAGTAGATATAAAAGTACTTCGTATAGTGTTGGTTACATTTTGCAAAACTGCATTTTGAGGAACTCCTTTTCTTGCATTTTTAAAGCATAAGGAGGAAAGGGGAAGTAGAAAAGGAGAAAGACGAGGAAGAGAGGAAGGCTACAACCTGAGGAACTCAAATGTCATAGTTCCATATTAACATCCACCCTTAAACAAAAGGCAAAGTTGCAGCACGTTTATCTTTTATATAATCACAACAATAGTTTTGTACCTAAGTGCCACAAATAAAGAACGTCAGTAAATTGAAGTTAAGCAATGCAGAAAAGTGGGCTGTATCTTCTTTAGCTGTATTCATCTTCCTTTCCCTTTTCTCCTCCTTCACACGTAGATGCAAATTGATAGCTGTTCAATTTTATTTGGAATTTGTGACACCGCGACCATTGGCTTGCTTTGGGATCTGGATTATTTGCCAAGTTTTGCTACTTCCTCATTCTCCACTCTCTCAGATGTTGAGGATGAGCCTCCTCACACTCACCAGTAGCCTCTAGTATAGTTGATCAACATCCTATTCTCTAGGTGCCTGGTGCATTAGTCACTCTTTCCTCTCTTTATCTTTTTGAATGCATATGCATGTATACACATACACAGAGGTTCCTTAGCTAAAATATATCCTGGAAGGGTGACATCATTCCATTTCATCCTGTGTTATTTTTGGTCATCGGAACACTCCAAGCTACATCCATATTTCTACCTGTTGACAGACTCAACTCCTCCCAGTGGGGTTAAATTAGAAATAATTGTCCATTTATGGCATGGTATTTCCAATATGAAATTCACATTGGCTGACCCAAAAGTGTGAGAATTTTCCATGCATCTAGAGGCCTAATATGATCAAACTCCTCCCTATAAATGAAGCATCAACGCAGGTGTTAGAGGAACCAACAAAGTCAGCACCCCAGTAGAGTTACTAGAGAGCACAGTTTGTATCAACCAAGAAATATTTGACAGGAAAATTATGCTTTAAAGTATGCAGTTCAGGTTTTGAGCCCATAAATCCTTTCAAAACAGATTAGTGGTTTAAAACTTTGTTTTAGTCTTGCAACTTCTTAAACAATTGTTGGTATAATTGGAAAGCACCTACAAATTGAAGCAGATGCAGACTACAAATGAGTCTTCCCAGTTCCCACTTCCTCAACCTCCATTTCCACAACCCAGATCCCTCCCTTGGTGCTCTGAGTGAAGCCATGCACCTGCTCAAGCAACTCAGATTGCAAAGAGGAGTATTTAATGGAAGCTGAATACATCATAGCCACAAACCATTTAACTCTACTACAAAGAATGGATCCATGTAAGTAGGAATGATTTTTTTGTCTTGGCTGCATTGGGTTTCCACATGACTCAACCTCTGCCCCACCTCTGTGACTGCCTTACCTGACTATGTGCTCTGATTCCCCCACACACACACACACAATTCCTATTTGAGAAACACAGGCTTCTCCAAGGAAACTGAGCAAGAAGAGTCTCATGCCAATCAGAGGTGCAGGGGTAGGGGTTTTATTGAAACTAAAGTGCATGATAAGGGGAAGGTAGAACAAGCACTGTTGCAAAGTTCACTTTTAGAGGCAATTGATGTAAAAGTGTGCAGCCTGGTATCACAAAAGTTAAGTGTAGGTTTTCCACTCAAAACTTTATTAGAAATTTCCCCAAATCTCCATTCGAAATAATATAACTTCTCTTACTTAATTTATTGGTCCTCACTCATGACCAATTGTTTTTACATAAAAGATATTCAACATAATTATGCAACAAAAATAAATAAAATTAGTCCCTAAATATTGAAAGTAAAATTAAATTAACTTCTGTATTAAATTAGTGGCATAACCAGAGAGAGATAAACAATTTCATGTCAGTTTAAGATACAGTAATTTCATTATGCATCCCTAGTGTGCACATACCCTAAGGGTAAAAATAATTAAAGAAAAAATCTTCAACTCTTTTCAGTAATTCTTTCATTGGTGGTACTGTTGATATTTTTACATTGACACTGCTTTATGTATGTTGTGGCATAAAGTAAATGAGTAATTACACTGGAGACATTGAGAGCTTGAATTTTGATGTGGAAAAAAGTCAATACAGATATGAGATCATTGAGGTTAAATAAAATCTCTGTAGTCTTGAGTGGAAGTACCAATGTAAATAATTGATGTGTATTTTATCGCCAAATAAGATTCTACCTCTATACACCAAATGGGAAAAAAAAAAAGGATATCCAATAGTGTGGTCCACTTTTTCCATTTAACATTATGTAATACATCTTTTCTTTAAATTCCAAAAAAAGGAGGTTTCCGATAATTAATGGCATTAGTTTTCACTGTCTCATAAGTTACTTCTTAGGAGGAAAGGTCCAGAGGCCATCTAGCTGCTAGTAGAATGGGTTCAGAATTTCCACAACAAACTCATTGTGCTTTCAAAAATTAAAGTCAGTAGAACTAGTGCTCCAATGCCCTTTCACTTAAAAACAGTATAAAATGAATAGAAATAATTATCATTAACCATGTATTGCTGAGCTGGTATATGATGAGACTAGTTTAAGGGGCTGGACAGGAGGGGGCGTTACAAACTCCTTTGGCTGGAGTACACTGATGGAGATGGATGTCTAGGGGGAAAACATGCTATTTTCTGTAGGCGGCAAACTTAACTGGAGTGTATCAGGCTCAAGTCATTAACATAGAATTTGTGCCCTCTAAGCTAATTGGGCAACATGGAGTTTACACATCATAGCTAACCACCAGTTAAGATAAACTTTACTTATTTTGCTTGGGACTGGAAAGAAAAATTGTGGGGGGGGGTGCGCGCGCGCCCGCTGTATACGCGCGTGCGCGCGCGGGCGCATACACACACACACATATACACAAACATATGTGTAAAATTACATTGGCTTTGTTGTTCATACAGCCGCTCAGTGAAAAGTGTCCTGTGGCCTGTCATCCCGTCCTTGTATTCATATATTTCAAATCGAGGACGAAGAAAAAGGACAAGGTCTCCGGTCCAGTTTAGACTTCAGCAACCTCGCTGGGAACTGTAAGGACTCACAGGTCAGGTTGCTCCACCGGCTTCTTTATACCATTACACACATTACATCCCGTCGGCGCGACAATCTAGGTCAGGGGGAGGTATTTGCCGACGTACCCGGAACTGTTTCCAAGGTTTCCTCAGGTTCCGGTTGTGACACGTGACGCGATGACAGGTCTTTCAGGGAGCCAAGGCAACCGGTATCTTCCCAGGCTAGCAAGAGCGCCCCCTTCTCCCTGGCTTCGGAGACACAGCGGCAGCGATGGCTCCGGTGTCTGGTTCGCGCAGCCCGGAGAAGGAGGCCTCGGGCTCTAGGGTGAAGCGTCGCAGTTCGTCGAGGAGCCCTAAGCCCAGCAAATCCGCCCGATCCCCACGGGGCCGCCGCTCTCGCTCGCACTCCTGTTCTCGGTCTGGGGATCGGAATGGCCTCAGCCATCAGCCGAGTGGCCTCGGCCAAAGCTCCCGAAACCAGCCCTACCGCTCCCGCTCGCGGTCACGCTCTCGAGAGCGGCCCTCTGCGACGCGGGGCACCCCCTTCTCTTCTGCCTCCTCGTCCGCCTATTATGGCGGCTACTCACGCCCCTACGGGAACGACAAGCCTTGGCCTAGCCTCTTGGACAAGGAGAGGGAGGAAAGCCTGCGGCAGAAGTGAGTGAGATGGGCGCACCCTCTCTTGCACCCACCTACCTTCCAAGTCCAATTTTATAGTTCATCCTTACTGACTATTTACATTTCTCTCTCCGCCTGCCTTGTGCCCATTTTCATTCCTTCCTCCAACGCACCCACTACAATGCCTTATTTGCTCTTTAATTCCCTTAAGTTTTCAGTCATCCTCAGGCCCCTTTAATACGGTGCCGTGGTCTGCCGCTACCCGCTTCTGTCTCCTAGCTCCTAGCGGACGTGGCCCATCGCCTCAGACCTACCAGAATCCTATAGGAAGCATTTACTTGGTTGCGTGGTTATCATTCGTGAGCATGTTTTTATTTCCCACTAGACAGTTCTAATGGAGAGGAGGGACCCTATTGTATTGAATACAAAATTCACGGTGATTAGCACTCTGTAGGAACGCTGCCATTGCTTGTTGAATGATCAGACAGGTTTGAACAGGATATGTTAAGTGGAAATATTTTGTAGCCGGTTGGGAAGGGTTGAGATTAAAGGTTTAAATTGGAGAGGAGAAAAACCTCTAATGACAAGATAATTGAGGAATGCAGGAAAAGTGATCTGCCGAACTCTAGATTAGGCTACATTGAGAAGGATCCTATTAAAAGTGTTCTCAATCTTGACCATGAAAAGTAAGGTCAGGGTGAGATCAGGTCTCTAATGAGAATGAGTATTGAAGTGGAAAAATAGATAGTTTAAGAAGTAGAAAGGAAACGGGTTATAATTATCTCTAAGTCTTAATATCTAATGCTTAGTGAGTGTTAAATTATGTGTCAGGCACTATACTAAGTGGTTTACATGCACTATGTGTTAAAAACGCCATTTAAAAATATTATAGGCATTGAGGTTAAGGTTTCAATAGCGGCAGATGTCCCCATGAATTGTTTTCTTCCAGGAGAGAGAAGCCAGTAAAGCATAGTGAAGAGGGCAGGCTTCAGAATCAGACTGCGGGAATTCAAAGCCTTGCTTTGCTGCTTAATAGTTGTGTGGCCTTGGGCAAGTTACTTATCTTCTCTGAGCTTAATCTCTTCACTATTTAAAAGGGGATGAAATTAGTACAATTGCTTTTATATTTGTAATGATTTAGTGCTTGGAACCTAATAAATAGTCCTTACAGTGTTAATTATTAGGTTTTCCTGCCTGAGAACAGAAACAGTAAAAATGGTCCTGAGTTAGGTTGGAGACCTACCTCTCCAAATTAAGTTTTTCAGAAAGTTAGCCCCAGGCTGTGTCAATCAAAAAGCAACCAGCTTCTTGCTAGACAATCATCACCAAAAGATGTTGGAACTTTTGGATGAAATTTGCATTTGTACATTTAGAAGATAAATAATTTATCTTAAAAGGACAGATGGCAACAGGGGTTGAATTTGACTGCTTGCTCTTTACAGCCTGTCAAGCATTCTTCCTCCTGTATGCACAATATTCCAAGTTCAGTCATAAGTATGTCTCTTTTTAGACTGTTTCTTCGAGTGGGAAACCTGACTCTGCACAATTATAATACCTCTTCCCCTGAATAAAGAATTATATTTATTTTGTAAGTTTTTTTTTTAAACAAATGGGGTCACAAGCTGCTAAACTTTGAGGAATTGAGCCTTAGGTTTTTACGTTTGTTTGTTTATGAGTATTAGCAAAAATTAAGGGAAGAAATCACAAACATAAAACAAACTTTTTTCTCTGTGTCCTCTCAGAGTAGATAGAGATATAATCTTTTTTCTAAAAAGGAACTAAATGGAAAAAGAAAAACCCTGTATCTCATTGAGTATAATTTTTTGTCAAATAATATTTCTTTTTCAGAGCTCTCTTTATTTTCTACTTCTAATGCTTCATTTTTATTTTCTTCATTAATTGTTTATTTAAGATTTTATTTATTTTTAATTTATTTTTAGAGAGAGGGGAAGGGAGGGAGAAAGAGAGGGAAAGAAACATCAGTCAGTTGCCTCTCACACACCCCCAGCTAAGGACTTGGCCTGCAACCCAGGTATGTGCCCTGATCAGGAATCAAACCTGCAACCTTCCAGGCCTTCAGGCCAGAGCTCAATCCACTGAGCTAAGCCAAGTTTTTTATTAATTTAAAGTTTAAAATGTAAGGGAAAATAGGACTTAACTGGAAAATTTCACTGTATGTTTAGGAAAGAATTTATCCATGGAGTTATAATTCACATGCCTTTATCTTCTAGGAGATTAAGCGAAAGAGAGAGGATTGGAGAATTGGGAGCTCCTGAAGTATGGGGACTTTCTCCAAAGAATCCAGAACCAGAGTAAGTGATTAAAAAGTATATATTTTTTTTTAGATTTTATTTATTTATTTTTAGAGAGGGAAGGGAGGGAGAAAGAGAGAGAGAGAGAGAAACATCAATGTGCAGTTGCTGGGGACATGGCCTGCAACCCAGGCATGTGCCCTGACTGGGAATCGAACCTGCGATGCCTGGTTCGCAACCTGTGCTCAATCCACTGAGCTACACCCGCCAGGGCTAAAAAGTATATTTTTAAATATAACATTTGTTTAACTCCAGAGTCTATTGTCAAAATTTTTGTTCGGTATAGCTCACATTTTTCTCCTTTCTTGTGATTAATGCTATTCTATCCCTTAAGTTTTTTTTTTTAATTTATTTTTAGAGAGGAGAAGGGAGGGAGAGAAACATTAGTCGATTGCCTCTCACATGCCCTCAACTGGGGGCACAGCCCACAACCCAGGCATGTGCCCTGACTGGGAATTGAACCAGTGACCTTTCAGTTTCAAGGCTGACACTCAATCCACTGAGCCACACCAGCCAGGGCTACCCCTTACGTTTTAAAGACATTGAACATATCTGTTGCTGGCAGATTTTAGCATGCTAATAGTTTTCTTAAATTGTTATTCACAGGATGCTAATTTCTTGTTCATAGAAGGGTTCTGTGTTAAAACAAATACTTTTATACTATTTCTGATCATTTTTTTTCTCAATCCAGTAGCAGTTTGCATGTCAGACATTAGCATTACAAAGGGATTTTTTGCAGTATAATTGACATACAACATTATATTGGTTTCAGGTATCCAGCATAATGATTTGATATTTTTATACAACGGCGGGCAAAAGTAGGTTTATAGTTATTCATATGGAAAATAATATAACAATAAATAATAATACAAGAATAAACTGTGTTTTGTGTACTCACAATTGTAAACCTACTTTTGCCTCACCCTGTATATTTTTGGCTCCTTTGTTGTAAATTAATTGACCATATATGAGGGGGACCCCCCCAACAAACTGGAATTATCTTCTGGAGGGTGGGACCCTTGTAGTACAGGCTTTTCCCCCTAGGCAAGTATTCTAGGAACCCATCTTTATCAGTTTTATCAGCTGGCATTGTTGTGAGAGGCTGCCTTCAGCTTCAGTGAATTTTTTTTGAAGGCTCTTTCAGCGTGTTTGCACATTTCATGGTGGGTGGTTTACCAGTACACCTGCCCACACCATGCTGAGTGTTCAGCGGTTTTTGACCCAAAATGGCATGACTCCTGTGCCCCACCCTCCCTGTTCACCCAGTCTGTCGCTGAGCAACTTTTTTTTGGTTCATTTCCCTGGATGAAAAAAGTGCTCAAAGGGAATGTTTTGCTGATATGGAAAAAGTGAAACAAGAAAATGGCAGAAGCATTAAAAGGCATCAAAATCAACGAGTTCAAAAACTTTTGAGCAGTGGAAAAAAGTCTCAATAGGTGTATTGCATCAAATGGAGAGTACTTTGAAGGTGTCTAAAGTTTAAACATGTAAGAATAAATACACAATTTTTTAGAAATAGATTCCAGGGTTTTTGTTTGTTTGTTTTTCCGGTCCCCCCTCATATATGTAGGTTTATTTCTGGGCTTTCTATTCTGTTCCCCAAGGAATTTTTTTCAATAAACACACTGATATGGGTTTGTTTAGTTCTCCTATATCAAGTAGTATCTGAAGGTTTAATCCTTTTTTCCTTTTCCTTACTTTTTTTCTCCTTTGTTCTGTTGATAAGCTTCTTCTTCCTTCTCCTCTGTTTCTGTGTCTACTTTAGGTTGAGTTGAAACAGTGGCCTTGACTGGTAAACTTGTAATTTGTGACAGGGTGGTAAAGCATTATTATCTGAAACTTGTTCTTATAAATCCCTTTGGAAAATGCTTGAAGAGCCTGACCTTGAAGAATTAGAGTTGGAAAGAACCCTAAAATTAATTTTCTAAGCAATACCTAAATTATTCCAGATATGATTTGCAGAGAAAAGATTATATGATATAACAACTCGTTTTCTAAACCATTACAGAATTTTTTATAACACTCATTTTCGGAATTCTCTACAACAGAAAGAAATGTGTTTATTATACTGTAGTGTGTGAGGCTTTTCTTGCTCTGGGGAGGCGAAGCAGCTGCTGCTCTGCCATGTGGCCTTTACACACGTAGAATAAAATTATGACATCTTCCCACAGCCTTCTTATCCCCACTTTCTGTCATCTTTCCTGATGGCTCCCCTTGCCTTACTTTTGTCCTGTGCTTTCTTCTGAAAATATAAATCTTACATGCTTATTTCAGTCTGAATAGCACTTTGTAAACTCTAAAGCATTATGCAAGTGTAAATGATTACTATATTGTCATGAAGGTGATAAATCCTTAAACGATACTCTTAGAAAAGCAGTCCAGTGCTTGCTTTTAATAGTTCTTGGAAATCATTTGTTGCTGAAACTTTTTAACTCTATATTTTTATACTCTGCGGTCCATATTTTATCACTTTCCTGACTCTTTTTTTTTCTTTTTAAATTACAACTGACATACAATGTTATATTAGTTTCAGGTATACAATCCCATGATTAAATGTTTACATAACTTACATAGTGATCACCCTAATAAATCTAGTACCCATCTGGCACCATATATAGTATTACATTACTCCCTATGCTATACATTATATTCCTGTGATTATTCTGTAACTACCAATTTGTACTTCTAAATTCCTTTACCTTTTTCACCCACCCCTACCAACCCCTCTCCTCTCTGGCAGCTGTCAATGTTTTCTGTACCTATGAGTATGTTTCTGTTCTGCTTATTTGTTTTTTTAAATCCCACATATAAGTGAATTATCTGGCATTTGTCTTTCTCTGTCTGACTTATTTCACTCAGCATAATACCCTGTAGGTCCATCCAAGTTGTTGCAGATGGCAAGATTTCATTCTTTTTTGTGGCTGAATCATATTTCACTGTATGTATGTACCACTTCTTTATGCATTCACCTATTGATGGACACTTAGGTTGCTTCCATATCTTGGTGATTGTAAATAATGCTGCAGTAAGCATATGGATGTATATGTTTTTTTCAATTTAGTGTTTTGGGTTTCTCTGGATTAATACCCAGTAGTGGAGGTGCTGGATCCTTCTTTGTCTCTTGTTCATGGCTTTTGTTTCAAAGTCTATTTTGTTAAGTATTGATGGTTTTTCAGATATGGCACCCACCTGCCGGCTCTGTGTGGAGAGGGCTCAGCAAAGAAACAATGACTTTTGCCAGCACTTCTGTCTGGGAGAAAGCTGCCCCTCCAGCCACCTCCCTGATGCCAGTCAGTTCAGTTCCTCCCCGTATGCCCCTGGTGCCTTTAGACCTGCTGCCCCAGCACTGGATCTCAGAGGGAGTGAGTCCGAGTAAGTCTGTGCACGGGCCATTTAAGAGGAATGTTTGGGTCTCCAGAATCCCTTCCTCTCACTCAGCCACAATCCCTGCTGGTTTTTATACCCAGAAGTTATGGGACTTCTCTTCCTGGCACTGAAACCTGGGCTGGGGTGCGTGGGTGGGGCTGGGACCACTTGCTCCTCAGAGAGGAACCTCTGCGGCCAAGATGTCCCTCCCGGTTTTTCACCACTGTATGTGGGTGTGGGACCAGCCTGTTCAGTGTCTCTGTCCCTCCTACCAGTCTCAATGTGGCTTCTTCAGTATATTTTTAGTTATAGAACTTCTTTTCAGCTAGATTTCAAGTGGTTTTGAATGATGGTTGTTCTGCTGTTTAGTTGTAATTTTGATGTGATCACGTGAGGTTCTGAGTACCTGTTTAGGTACTCCCATCATCTTGACCAGCCCCCTACATTTCTGATTCTTATAACCATGCTCTTTATTTTTTTCATGGTCCAAGCATGTAGTGATTTTTATTAAGAATAAGTTTGAGCCCTGACCTGGTAGCTCAGTTGGTTAGAGAATGGTCCTGATACACCAAGGTTGGGGGTTCGGTCCCAGTCAGGACACATACAAGAATCAACCAAAGAATACATATAATAAGTTGAATAACAAATTGATGTCTCTGTCTCTCTCCCCCTTCCTGTCCCTCTAAAATCAATAAATAAAAATTAGGAAAAATTTTTTAAAGAATAACTTTGGTTTGCCCTGGCCAGGTAGCTCAGTTGGTTGGGACGTCATCCCATACACCAATAGGTTGTGCGTTTGATTCCTGCCCAGGGCACATACCTGGGTTGTGGGTTCAGTCCTCAGTCAGGGCACAGCTGATTGTGGTTTCTCACATCGATATTTCTGTCTCTGTCTCTCTCTCTCTCTCTTTCTCTTTCCTTTCCTCTCTAAAATCAACTCACATACCCTTGGGTGAGGATTAAAATAAAAAAAGAATAACTTTGGTTCTAAGCATTCCACCTTCAATTCTATAATACTTTATATTAAAAACTATTATATAAGCACAAATACAGACAATATTAAATTATGAAAACAAACACATTAAGACTCCTTTTATATATATTATATACATTCAAACAAGTCAAGATTTTTCAAAGTAGAAGAATATGGTCAACTGTTATAGCTTAGAAAACAATGCTGCTTTATTAGTAGGAGATTGTAAAACGCTGAACTAGTTTAAGAAAACAACAGAGTGGGAAAATGTAGCCATTTTTGTCCAAAAGTGGCTCAAAGCAGAAACTGCTTGGATTTTCATGACTCCTACGGGTTTGAACTGTACAGTATTAAAGCATGGGGAAGACTTTTTAACCTCAGGCCTGTGAGCTAAGCTGATCCAGTGACTTCAAAGAGCCTCTTTATGTGTACCTTCCACTGTTTAGTCTTTGAGACATCACTGTATGATATTTACAAGTCTTCTTTTGGCCATCCTTATACTATTAACTACAAACAATTCTGCAGAGTTGTGAGTGAGATTGGGAGGGAAATGCTTTTGTAACTTAATTTTTCCCAGTGAAGGATGAATTCTAGTAAGTTCTTGGTTCTTCTAAAGGAGACTGTCAGAGCCCTTGAGAATTTTATCAAGTGGCAGAATTGTTTCAAGGACATAAGTCTGTGTATGAGCCAGTCCTCAACCATCATTTTACAAATCACATCATTAGTCTATATGCACAAAGAAAATATTCCAGTCAGTGCTCAATCAGAAATGTACATTTCAAGATGAGGTCAGTTAACATACTTTCTTCTTTCAAAAGAAAAAGCTATCGGAAAAATAGTTACCATTCCATCCTTCAAAAGCAAACTACTATAGAGCAGTATCTTATCTTAAGCACCTCCTATTTTATTTAAATAATACTTGCTGATGAGAGAAATCATCCATTCCAGGTATAATCCACATATTTTCAAACTTGCAGTATATGACCACTACAGTAACCATGTTCTTTAAATTCAGCTCTGATGAACACACACCAGTAGAGGATGAGGAACCAAAGAAAAGCACCACCTCAGCTTCTACTTCGGAAGGTATGTTGTTTTTTTTTTTCCTCTGTGCCACTGAGTGACATCTGCCCCTGGCACAGTCCCAGGGCAAGAATGCACCCAAGGGTTTTTCTTTCAGCACCAGCTACCAAATCCTGGCCCCACTGCCTCAAGGGTATATTTTAAATACAGAGCTTTTTTTTTTTACAAGTTAAAAAGTAAGTTTATAAATAGTTAAACATTAGACTTTGCTTTTGTTCAAATTGTCTGTCCCATATTCTTTTTTCAGTATTTCAAATACAATAAAATTGATACTCAGAAATACTTCTTCAAAAGTTAGTTTTTATTTGTGTTCTGTGTAGAAGAAAGAAAGAAGAAGAAGAAGGATAGTCACTCAAAAGAAAGGTCCAAGAAAAGAAGAAAGAAAAAATCATCTAAAAGAAAACGCAAGAATTATTCTGACGATAGTGACAGTGACTCTGATTCTGAAACAGACTCCTCTGGTAAGATAGTCACATCATTCTGCAAGCCTCACTTCAAAACTACTTTTACATTTTAAAGCTTATTTCAGAAGCAGGTTCTTAAAAACAACAATAATAGTCAAGAGTTTTGGGGCAATTACTGACTTGGGAATGGGCACCCTGCTATGTGCTTGCTGTTTCATCCACACAGCAACTGTAGGATAGTTCTCCGAGATGGGGAAAAGGAGGCATGGAGCATCATGGTCACACATTTGGGATTCAAACTTAAGCAGGGTGACTCTAGATGGGTTGTGTGCAGGGGTCCAAGGCATGTGGAACCGAACTAAGTTGGGGTTGGGCTGCAAGACGTGGTACCAAACCAAACCATATGGGACTGCCTCAGCCCAGTGGAGCAGCTCTTTTGTGTAATTCTCACACTCAGTGGGCACCTTTGTGCAGTTTTCAAAAAGCCACACCATAAAGGGCCCCTTCAGGCTGGCAGTCATTTAAAGAAGACACCCTGTGGGCTGGCACATCACAAAAGCCACCTATTTGTACCTAGTCCTGCCTGATGATTGGCAGAGGGTGCCTCCTCTGGGGACACATTACATAAAGGTGTCCCCTCCTCTGACGTCACCTGAGTTTCCTGGCCCCCATTGTCACTTTTCTTCCTCACAGCTGGAAGACCCAAGTTTCTTAAAGGACAAATCTGAGTGTGTCAGTCCCCTTCTTAAAACCCTTGAGTAGCGCTCCATAGCCTTCACAGTAAAGTTCACACCCTGATTGACCCACTCTAATCACACATACCCCGTCACTTTCTCTGGTGGCGTCCTCAGTCACAAGCCTGAGGGCTACTTTCTGTCTCCTCCATGTTCCATGTTCCTTCGCTTGATGTTGTTACTTGATGCAGGTAGTCCGTCTGCCTGCAATGCCAGTCTCTCCCGGCATGCGGCTTGGCTTACTCATTGCAACAATGGGCAGGCATAACTTTTGTGATAGAACTGATTTTAAAAAGAGCTAGCTTAAGAGTCACCTTTGCATGGTCAGCCATTCCTCAACCACCCTCCCCAAATCAGCCTGACTGTGAGACTCTTCTGTAGGCCTAGAGCACCCTGGGCTTCCTCTGTCACTCGGGACGCTGGTTATCTGTTTACCTCTGTCTCCTGCATTGGACTGTGCTGCTGGAAAGCATCCCCCCAAACACACACAAAGGTTTTTCTCTTTCCATCTTGAAAATACCCACACATTCAGAAAAGTAAAGAGAATAGTATAGAACCATATGCGTATCACCTTGATTTTAACGATTGTTAGTAGTTTCACATTTTTGTTTCAAATACCATATTTTGCCATGTATAATGAGCACTTTTTTGCCCAAATTTTTAAGTGGAAAATAAGGGTGCACATTATACATGGGTATAATGATTACATGCCATGGGCATAATAATGCCATGTATGATGCGCCCAAGAATGTGGGTGCGCATTATACACGGCAAAATACGGTACTTTGTTGTAGTTGAGATAGTCGATATAAATTATGAATATCACACTGCTACTCTAAAAATTTCTGTATACATCTCTTTTATGACATTTTCCTACTTAATCACAATACTATAATTTCATCTACTAAAATTAATAATAATGCCCTATATCACCAAATACCTAATGTGACTTTAATATCTGTGTCTCCGGTGCTTCGTGCAGTGACAAGTAGCAATAAATGAATGAATTTCTGTGTCACAACAAATAGAACAGTAATGTGATATTTATCTACTCAAAAGTATTGGGGGGTCAGAGTTAATTTTTTTTTAATTTTTAAATGCTTTAATTTGCAGATGAAGATACAAAAAGGAGATCAAAGAAAGCCAAGAAAAAGGAAAAGAAGAAGAAACGCAGATCGTTGGTTTTTTCAACTTTTTAAAAGATTTTTTTAAATTTATTTTTAGACAGAGGAGAAGGGAGGAAGGGAGAGAAACATCAACGTGTGATTGCCTCTCATGCTCCCCCTACTGGACACCTGGCCCACACCCCAGGCATGTGCCCTGACTGGGAATTGAACTGGCAACAGTTTGATTCACAGGCTGGCACTCAATCCACTGAGCCACACCAGCCAGGCCTCTTCAATTTTTACTATGGAAAATTTCAAATACATATAAAATTATATAAAACAATGAAATGATCTCCCATGTAACCACCACCCAACTTGCACAATTACCAACTCATGGGCAGTCTCCACTGCCCCACCCCGGACTATTTTGAAACCAATCCCAGATATTATTTCATCCATAAACCAGCATGTTTCTCTAAAAGATAATCTTTTTTTTTTTTTTGCAAACATCTTTTTTTTAAAGATTTTATTATTTTTTTTTTAGAGAGGGAAGGGAGGGAGAAAGAGAGAGAGAAACATCACTGTGGGGTTGCTGGGTGCCGTGGCCTGCAACCCAAGCGTCTGCCCCATCTGGGAATCGAACCTGCAATGCTTTGGTTCACAGCCCGTGCTCAATCCACTGAGTTATGCCAGCCAGGGCTTTCTAAAAGACATTCTTTAAAAAAAAACATAACTACAGTACTTTTATCACATCTAAAATATTTAACAATAATTTCTCAATTCTTGGCAGTTTCCTGTAGAATCTATTCAAATAAGGATCCAAGTAATGCCATGAATTGCCATTGGTTGACATGTCACTTAAGTCTCTAAATCCACTTCTCTTTTTGTTCTTGCATTTTGTTGAAGAAACCAAATTATTTGTCCTGTATAATTTCCTGCAGTATGGATTTTGCTGATTGTAATCCTATGGTATCCTTTTGAAATGTTCTGTCCTCTGTATTTATAAGATAAACCTACCCTCATGAACTGTTGGGGTACTCTGAAGTAGTTTATATAGGAAGGAGGGGATAATTACTTTTTTTTGTTCTATGAGTTTTCAGAATAATGAGCTGGGTTATTTTAGTATTGTGAACCCAAGTATTCATACATGTTTGATATTTTTTAATCCATTACATTTAAAATTATTGATGCTCAAATTGGTGTAGCTGTTTTTTTTTGTTTTAAATATTTTATTGATTACGCTATTAGAGCTGTCCCGTTATCCCCTCCATCCCCCTCCCCCACCCACATTCCCCCCTTTAGTTCATGTCCATGTGTCATAAGTTCTTTAGCTTCTACATTTCCCATACTATTCTTGCCCTCCCCGTATTTTCTACCTACCATCTATGCTATTTATTCTCTGTACCTTTTACCCCTCTCTCCTCCTCCCACTCCCCTGTTGCTAACCCTCCATGTGACCTCCATTTCTGTGGTTCTGTTCCTGTTCTAGTTGTTTGCTTAGTTTGTTTTTGTTTTAGGTGTGTTAATAATTGTGAGTTTGCTGTCATTTTACTATACATGTTTTGTATCTTCTTTTTCTTAGATAAGCCCCTGTAACATTTCATATAATAAGGGCTTGGTGATGATAAACTCCTTTAACTTGACCTTATCTGAGAAGTGTTTTATCTGCCCTTCCATTCTAAATGAAAGCTTTGCTGAATAGAACAATCTTGGATGAAGGTCCTTGCCTTTCATGACTTGCAATACTTCCTTCCAGCCCCTTCTTGCCTGTAAGGTCTCTTTTGAGAAATCAGCTGACAGTCTGATGGGAACTCCTTTGTAGGTAACTGTCTACTTATCTCTTGCTGCTTCTAGGATTCCCTCCTTCATTTTTACCTTGGCTAATGTAATTATGATGTGCCTTGGTGTGTTCCTCCTTGGGTGCAACTTCTTTGGGACTCTGAGCTTCCTGGACTTCCTGGAAGTCTATTTCCTTTGCCAGATTGGGGAAATTCTTTATTATTTGTTCAAATAAGTTTTCCACTTGTTCTTCCTCTTCTCCTTCTGGTAACCCTATAATGTGGATGTTGGAATGTTTAAAGATGTCCTGGAAGTTCCTAAGCCTCTCCTCATTTTTTTTTAAATTCTTATTTCTTCATTCTTTTCTGTGTAGTTGTTTCTTTCTTCCTTCTGGTCTACTCCATTGACGTGAGACCCAGCTTTCCATCACTATTGGTTCCCTGTGTATTTTTCTTCATCCCACTTATTGTAGCCTTCATTTTTTTCATCTAATTTGCGACCAAAATCAACCAATTCTGTGAGCTTCCTGATCACCAGTGTTTTGAACTGTGCATCTAATAGGTTATCTATCTCTAGGTCACTTAAAAGGATGGGTTCTGGGGCTTTCATTTGTTCTTCTGTTTGAGCCATCTCTTTTTTTTAGGGGGGGACCTGGTCACACCTGTTACGTATGAGGGGCGGAGCCTTAGGTGTTCACCAGGGCGGGGCAACGCAGGGTTGTGACGCTATATGTGGGGGCGGGGTCCGAGAGAGAACAACAGCGCTTGCTCCACTTTCTGCCGATTTCAGTCCTTTCCACTGCTTCCCCCAAGCACACTGGGACCTTCTGGTGCTGATTCCCAGGTGGGTGGGTTTGTGCACATTCTAGGACCCGGTGGGTCTCTCCAACGAACTCTCCTGTGAGGCTGGTAGTCACTTCCTGCGCCTCAACCCCCACAGGATTTTTCAATGAGTGTTCCGAGGCTCTATTTCCCAGCGCTGAGAGCCTGGGATCGCCCGGTCAGCCAGCCGCCTTGCGAGCAGTGCCTTGCTTCACAATCGCCGCCTCGCTGGGTCTGCCGGTTGCCACCCCTTGGCCGGGGTCTGCCAGCCGCTGCTTGCGCGCCCAGGGTCCGCCTGCTGCGGTCTTACGCGCCCGGTCCCAACGCTCTTTGTGCCACGTGACCCCTCTCCGCCCGGCTTCCCGACTTCGCCCCTCCTGCCGGCCTGGATGAACACGTCTATTTTTTAACTCCTTCGTTTGTCCGACTTCCATACAGTTCAATTTTCTGTCAGTTCTGGTTGTTGTTCTGTTTCTAAATCGTTGTCCCTATCTTGGTTGTGCGAGGAGGCACAGTGTGTTTACCTACGCCTCCATCTTGGCCAGAAGTGGTGTAGCTATTTTTTAAAGTGCTTTATTTCTGTTATCTTTCTACAACATGAGGACTATATTTCATTGTTCCCATTAGGGGTCTTTTTTTAAATAGGTAAACATGATTTGGTTAAATAAGTTAGATTTTCAAATTTAAATTATTCTCTAAAAAGTTTGAATAAGCTGAGAATTCAATTCTAATCAGTCTTTTCATTGCCTTGAAAAATAATATGCCCTTTAACATGAGAAAGTTAAGTCACTTTTATCAAATTATATAACTACAGGAAAAAACACAAGAAAAAGAAGTCTAAGAAGAACAGAAAAGATTCCAGTGATTCAAGCTCTAAAGATTCCCAAGAAGAGTTTCTGGAGAATCCCTGGAAGGATCGATCAAGTACGTCCTGATGATACACTTTTTTTTCATTATTTGAGTATTTATTACTAAAGTTCACTCTTGAACAACATGGGTTTGAATTGTGTGGGTTCACTTATATAAGAATTTTTTCCAAAAATACGGTAAATATATTTTCTCTTATGATTTTCTTTTTTCTTTGTTTATTATCGACACTATTACACGTGTCCCTGACAGACTTTGACTCAGAACAGATAAAACATTAAATTAACCAATTAGTCAAAATGTGACTATGTTTCTGAACATCTTTTATGCAGAGCCTGAAGAACCCTCGGATTTAATTGGCCCAGAGGCTCCAAAAACACTTGCCTCTCAAGATGATAAACCTCTGAAGTAAGTAACAGTGTATTTAAAATATCTAAAGTACCTCCTCAAAAGTATGGCCCTAACATAACCTTTCCATGCTTATCTCCCTCTGCCCTCTTATTTATACCTCAGGTTCTAACTGAGCTGAGCGAAGTTTCCTAGTGGTTACTGTGCACTTGCCCACATTGTACCTTGTTTCCCTTATTTCTTCCCCCAATGTGCTTTCCCTTCTTTTCCCAGCCCTGTTTTCTTCACTACCTCCAATTTCTTCCTGGTAAAATCCTCACTATCCTTCAAAGCCCTTTTCAAAATGGGGAGCCGGGGGGCGGTATGTGCTGATTCCCAATACCTTCCCTCCAAAGTAGGTGTGATTCCTACCCTCTTTCATCCTTTAGTCCTCAAAGCATTTTCTATTTCTTTTGTGAAATGTGTTATATATTCTACATCGTATTGCAGTCATATCCTTATTAATATGTAAATTCCACAAGAACAGAGATTATTTTGTTTAATAGATATTTAAAAAGCATTCAGTAAATTGAATGAAGGGACGATAGTTTTTAAAGTCCCCTTGAATGAATGGTAGTAGATAATTGTTACTACATGTGTTATTATTGGTTATAAGGCTAAACAGTATGTTAAATTTGAGATATAGTATTTCTTTACTTTTTTTCATGGAAAAGGGGTAGAGTAATTCACTGAAAGGAGCAGTAACGTCAGTGCCTTAGGGATAAATTGATCCGTAATTGTAAAACAAGAATCTATCCATACTAACACCGGTCCTTTTATTCTTCCAAAGTGTATCTGCGCTTCTAGGTTGGTGACACAGGTCACAAATGTTGGGCTTCCCAACACGCTGCCCCTCAGCCACTGTTATTCCCAGCGTTTGCTCAGAGTAAATGAATGTTTGTGCTCTCTTTAGATGATGGACTTTTTATAACAGACCTTTTCTGAATTCTGCATTACTTTGTAGCTATGGCCATGCCCTGTTACCTGGTGAAGGTGCAGCTATGGCTGAATATGTAAAAGCTGGAAAACGCATCCCACGAAGAGGTGAAATTGGTTTGACAAGTGAAGAAATTGCATCATTTGAATGCTCGGGTTACGTAATGAGTGGTAGCAGGTATGCTCTTGGCATTGAAATCAGTTTCTATATTAGATCATTTCCTTCTTTCCCACTACCAGAATATTTGGTGATTGATTTTCATTAAGTGACCATTCCTAATCAAAAGTAAATATAAGTATTGTTTTAATATGGGTTTTATTGGTATAAATATGGTTGTCTAAAATTCTGTGTATGCAACTCAGCCTCAGAATCAGTTATGTCAAAGAATCAGTCTTTCCAGTGTCTTTTCTTATTTCATATTTTGGTACAGATAGTTTGTCCTATGGAGTATATAGCTAAATTCAGCTATTTATCACTGACCCGTGGGGAATGTAGCATGTTTCTAGTTATAAAGCATTTTCATAAGACAGTGTTTCCTGGTTTCTAAATTTGCCTCTAGTTCTCCATGGACTCTGAGGATGAACACCAGAAAAGAATTATGATAGACATCAGGTTCAGCATGGGAGAATGAATATAAAATTAGGGGAGAGAAAGCAAAGTACCCAGAAAAACAAGGAGAATGAATAGGACATCTGTACCAAAATCAAACTGAAGTTTAGATTTTGAAAAACTTTCTATAACATTTCCCTGGATGGTGTGGTTCAGTGGATTGAGTGCCAGCCTGTGAACCAAAGGGTCGCTGGTTTGATTCCCAGTCAGGGCACACGCCTGGGTTGCAGAGCCAGTTTCCAGTAGGGGGTATGCAAGAGGCAACCACACATTGACATTTGTCTCCCTCTTTTTCTCCCTCCCTTCCCCCTCTGTCTAAAAATAAATAAATAAAATCTTAAAAAAACTTTACATAAAGTTTTAAAAGTAGATAAATATTTTAAAATAAAATTGGAGGCAAATATTGGCAGTACCTCTGAAGCACTTCCAGAATCTTAGAATTCAGAGGACCAAGATTTGGACACATTATATCCGAGGGTCAGCACAATAAGATAAGAAAAAGAAATGAGAGACATAAAGACCAGAAAGGAGGATATAACAATGTCATTTTTGTGAGTGATATGGATTGTTTATATGGAAAATCTTAAAGAATCTAGAGATAAATTATAAATAAGAAGAGGGTTTAACAAATGGTTGAATATAAGGTTAATACACAAAAATCAATTGCATTTCTGTGTACCAGCAACGAACAACTAGAAAATGTAACTAAATAAAAAAGAAAATAACATTTATAACAGTGTCAGGAATATGAAGGACTTAGGAATAAATCTTAATAAAAGATATCCAGGAGCTCTACAGGGAAAACTATCAAATTATTGAGACATTTTAGAAGGTGGGAATAAATGAGATGTTCGTGGACGAAAAGCAATATTGTAAAGTTGTCAGTTTTTCCCAAATTGATCCATAGATTCAGTGCAGTTCCAGTCAAAATCACAACAGATTTTTCATGATACTTATAATAAGTTAGTTTTAAAATTTATATGTTAGACTAGATGGCCAAGAATAGCCAGGTCACTTCTGAGGAAGAGGAGGAAGAAGATGACATTTGTCCTACCGGATATGAAGACTTATTAGGATGCTTACAGTACATCAGAAAGTGTGGCGGTACAAATGAATTGTTCAATGGAATAAAATACAGAGCCCAGGGACAGAGCCATACATGTATGGAAACTCGGCGTATGAAAAAGATGGCCTGTCAAATCCCTGGGGAAAGAATAAACTATTCAGTAAATGCTTCAGGAAAAAAAAATGTTATCTATATGAAAAAGATGAAAGTAGAACCCTGTCTTACCATATTTAAAAAATCAGCACAGCTAGATTAAGGACTTAAATGTCAGAAACCACTTTAACACTCTTAGTATAAAATATGAGCAGATATCTATTAGATCTTGGGATGGAAGCAGTGTTTTTCAAAGAAGACAAAAAATGCAATAACCATAAAATAAAATATTGCTAAATTTGTCTAAGTTAAAAGTAAGAACTTTTGTTCATCAAAAGACATCTTAAAATAAGTAAAAAGACAAGTTCGAAGCTGGGATAAGGTCCTGCAATACACACAACCATTATAGAGTTAACATTGAGAATGTTTAAAGAATACCTACAAACAACCCAAAAGAAAAGTGGGAAAATGACGCAAACAGACATTTGTCCAAAGAAATATGTATGGCCTATACGTACATAAAAAGATTTCATTATCATCGGAAATGGAAATTAAGAACATACTGAAATACTATTTTACATGCATTTGATAGACAAAAGTTCATAGTTCTAACAATACCAAGCATTGGAGAGGATGTGGATCTAGAGGATCTCTTAAGTATTACTAGTGGTGGTGTAAATTGGTACAGCCACCTTGGAAAACACTCTGCCATTATCTTGGCAAGTTGAGCATTCATATACTTTTATGACCCAGTAACTCCATACCTAGATACCCAAGAGAAAATCTTTCCCATGTACTAGGAAACATTTACATAGAGGTTTATTACAGCATCATTCACATGGTACTTCCTGTTGCAGATAAACTACTCACTGTACCCTGAGCACCCTAAATACACTGTCATCTTCTTCACTCTCCATCCCGCCACTCCCCAACTTCCACACTAACCTGAAATGGTTCTCCCCTCTTCTCACTCAGTTTTCTCTATTTTTCTAGACAGCTCAAGCTTCATCTTGAACTGATTGTATAGGATTGGGTACATATACATAAAAGAGGCAGGTTTTCATGAAGTTTTCCTGCTAAATAAGCAACCTTTTGAAGATGACATAATAGTTTCCCTCTGCCTCTGCCCATATACTTTCCTGATTTGGATCTTATGCTAAATCCCTTCTTTATTTTCTTTGAGCTGCTACTAGAGTCTAAGGACTTAAATTCAATTGTAGATGTAGACTTGGTTCTTTTGGTTGTATGAGAAATTTGAACCTTAAAGAAGTTCTACCTAATTAATGACCGCTTAAGTCTTCCATCTATCCTACTATCAATTTCACAAAGGCAAATTGCACATATCACTTAGTAAGTTTAATAATTTGCCTGTTTCTGGTTGTTTTACTGGAGACAGCAGAATTAGCCTTAGGCCCTTAGTATTTAAAATTAATAGCTTTCACAATGTCTACAGAATATCAGAGATTATTATTTGAATACTAGAAATGAACCAAAGGACACGTTGGCAGATAAAATGAATGATCTTTTGAAAATATAAACCATTACAAAACAATTTCTGTTTGTCAGATTTTTTTTAAAGATTTTATTTATTTGTTTTTTGAGAGGGGAATGGAAGGAGAAAGACAGGGAGAGAAACATCAATGTGTGATTGCCTCTCACATGCCCCCAACTGGGACCTGGCCCACAACCCAGGCATGTGCCCTGACTGGGAATCGAACCAGTGACCCTTTGGTCTGCAGGCCCACACTCAATCCACTAAGCCACACCAGCCAGGCCTCTATTTGTCAGATTTTTAAATGAACCACTCTGTATTAAGAAAGGATTAGTGAGGAAGTACTATGAGAATAATTACTGAGAAATTGAGCCAAAAATAAAATTATCCCCAGGCATCGCCGAATGGAGGCTGTGCGACTACGGAAAGAGAACCAGATCTATAGTGCAGATGAGAAGAGAGCTCTTGCATCCTTTAACCAAGAAGAGAGACGAAAGAGAGAAAACAAGATTCTGGCCAGTTTTCGAGAGATGGTATACAGAAAAACTAAAGGGAAAGATGACAAATAAGGATTTGGGGCTTGTTCAGCAGACGTTTTTAACAGAAAGTCTGGGTTTTATATATACCTACGAAAAGATTGTTACGACCTGAAAAGCTTTGCAGTGCTACTGTGCCTTCTATTTAATTCTTTCGGTCTTTCAATAAAAAGCTGCTTATTGATATAACATTAGCAAATTCTTTGGGTTATTTTGATTGACCATAAAGCTTTCTGTTTTAAAAATCCAAATTACAAATAAAATCCTACTGTATTGGAGGAGGTGACATTGAGAGAAAATGTCAGTGAGATGAGAAACTTAACTCTCACACCGTGGGACAGTGCCACTCGTAGCTCTACACGACACCTGCCCCTACCCCAGCTGAACTGGTGGGAAGTTACCATTCCTCTGTATTGAGTGTGTTATGAATGGACTTGATAGAAACATACAGGAGGCCAGGTTTGTCAACACAATGAAGGCGTTGCTGAAAAAAGCAAATCTGGAATTTGAAGATTGACTTTTATTATACAATATATAGTCCGCCCTGTGAATAATGTATTTTGGTTTTAGTCCCTGATGAATCCCCAAACCAGCAAATAAACCAAAAAGCAAACTA
Organism: Tonatia bakeri; assembly: GCA_004024845.1. NCBI lineage: Eukaryota > Metazoa > Chordata > Mammalia > Chiroptera > Phyllostomidae > Tonatia > Tonatia bakeri. The sequence continues at coordinate 10,962 of PVIA01008534.1, read as the reverse complement.
ACCCACAGACTTATTGAATTGAAAATGTGAACATTAGTTTTAAAAATTCTTAGTAGGTTACTTAAAAGTGTTTTTTTTTCCAAATATAACATATTGGAAAGTCTACTGTCATGCCACTGTAAGTACATTATTTCCATCTAAGCTTTATGTAGATCATAATTTGAATACTAGAGATTAATGGGAGTCAACTATGGTCAATAGTTTCATAGGGAAAAATATAATGAATCATTATTTTAACTCAGTTGGTTTATAAAGATGAAGCTAAAATGATATTAAACATTTTGCCTGTCCTTTATGTAATAGGCAGATTTTGTTTTAAATGTTGTTTAACCTTTCAATTTGTTTTTACATCTATGATTCAGTTTAATCTTTAACTTTGTATAGAACCCCTGCACTTTATCACTTTTTTATGTCTACTATTGACTTTTAAGTTTGGGAGAAATGAAAAATTTTGGGACTATGAGATTGCAATCATTTTCCTTCCCTATGGCATTCAGTTTTAGTCATTAGGTCACAAGAGTGAAGGGAGGAGACAGTGGAAGTTCAGGTTGTTTTTGTTAAGGTTGATTTGAAGTGCATTACTATTTTGTACCTAGGATAAATTTAAATTTACCTGAGTGATAAGGAAATTCTAACTCTGCTCTTATAAGATGCCCTCTTCTCTCTTCTTAGAATAGTTTAAAGTCATTTTTTCAAAGTTTTAAAATAAGGCATTCAGATTTCAAAGCATAAATCAGAAGTTTTACTATTTAGCATATATTCTAGGAAAATATCTACCTTTAACCCACAACTAATGAACTAAACAGCCACTTGGTATGTAGCAACATTTATGACCCCTGAATGTGAAGTGATTTCTATTTATAGTCATTGCCAAGAAATCTGTTTTTTTCCAAAAGTTAAAAGGAAACTAACTAGGTTCCAAATTTATGAGTTGTAATCCATCTACTTCCCTGTGTAATAAAACCAAAACTTACAGTCCCCATTTAAAAATTTTGCTCTGTAAGAATGTTATTTTTTTGTTACTGGCTCCTAGAGCCTAAATGAGCCTATTCTCTTATTTTTAGTAGGCAAGATAGTTCAAATGCAACAATTTTGTGACACATGAATACTATGGATTTTTATCAGATTCTCCTGTCTCCTCCACAGAGCAGATACTCAACAAATGCTTGTTGAGTAAATGGAAGAAAATATATTAACTTATTGCAGAGCTTTACCATTTCTTTCATCAGTGTTTGTTCAGGAAAGATGTGCCAAGAACAGCTTTGGTGGCATATTTTTGGGGAAGGGGGAAGGAAGAATTAAAAGGGTTGAAAGTATTTTATTTTCAGCTCATGAGAGTTACTCCTTCAAACTGTGTGCTTAGTCACCTGAGCCATAATTCTAATAGGAGGGCTGTTGTATTTGAAATACTACATTTTTTCTTCTCCAGAGAGTCTTCTCTAGTTTCCCACCTCCTCACCTGTTGCTCTAAATTTTTCCTTCCTTTTTTTATTTGTTGCATAAGTATAACAGTAAAAAAAAAAGAAGAAGAAAGAAAAATTACCCACATTCTTACCACATCAGCTGTCTTTAGGGTTCTGTGTTCACTTCCAGTGCTTGTCTATGTAAATACGTATTCTGATGTACCTATAAGTAATCACTCCTAATGTAATTTGTCTTTGGTATTTTAAAAATTTGCAGCCAGGCAAGACAGCCTCACAGGGATTCTAGGAACAATTGATAATCTGGTGTGAGGATGGGAAGAAAACAAGAAATAAGTGAGGGTGGAGACCGAGCCTTCCGTGTTTTTTTGCCCCCAGTCCTGAAGCCAACACGCTGCTGCCATCATGATTGCGATGATGCCCAGTTTGAGTTTCAGGCTGTGTTTAACAAGAAGGCTTACCTCACAGTAAATGAAGGGGTCTGTGAGTAGAGAAACCCTTCAGACTGACTGGTTATATTATGAGCCATAGAACTGTTGCCGTTTTTCTGTTCACCAGCTGTTCCCATAAAGAGGTGTATCTGGGCTGGACACTTAGGCTCAAATGGGGGGAGGGACAGTCAAGTACCAATCTCTGTTGCTCTGACAGGTAAATTTTAGCAACTCTCTAAACTCAGCTTCTATACCTGTAAGACTCTGAGTGAGGCCGATAGTGATGGGGAAAAACTTTTAGAAAATAGAAAACAACTTACTAGTTACTCTGTTAGCACGATGGAAGTTGCCTAATGGAAAATGAATGAATGCAAAAAAAAAAAAATACAGCTGGATTGTGTGCCACAAGTTTATTATTCAATAAATGTTTTGTGGTTTGATGTGCAGTATCGTATTATTAATACATTTGGATTAGGAATCTAATCCTAACACATTCTGTAAGAATCAGCCATAATTGGTTTCAATGACAAATGGCTTTGCTAACTTATGTTTGGCCTCAATCATGTAAATCAAGCAGTGTTCTGGAAGGTGAGCCACTCCTGGTCTGCAGAGGAAGAAAAACAAATACACCAAAAGTTTTTTTTAAATAAAAGAAAACATTGAACCAAAGATTGATTCCCTGTTTACTTGGTTACATTCCTTGTGAGCAAAAAAGCCTTTTCAGGGTGAAGGGGTGAAGACTGTCTGTATCTATTCCTTAGGCCCAATCAATAAAAGAATTAGTGAGCTTATATGTAAAGATTCTTTAAGAGAGCTGCTATACAAATAAGAAGGATCATTATACATGAGTTAATTCCATATAATTGTGAACTTTCCCATAGAAATAATGGACATGACCCACTTTATCCCCACCCTATTCCAGCAACTAATGCTCAAGTTTCTAATCACTAAAAAACGAGACACTAGAAAGCATCCCTCCCCCCCGAAAAAAAGAAAACAATTTTCTAGAACAATGGCAGTATCCTACTTTTAGTCCATCCTAATGGGGTAGGTGGTCCAAATGAGAAAGATGACCATTACATGAATTATCTGTGACTGTGGGCCTGCTGGATTCCTGTGGTGTGATGGCCTTTGTCTACCACCCACTTAAAATAACTCTCCAAATGTTCATTACCTGTAAAGCAGTGACTGGCCCTCAAGGTAATAAGAGACGTCAACGGGTGCATCCTAAGAAAGAAAAGGACAGTTGTCAGCCTAGACCAATCATACCAACTCATGATTTCTGCCATCTCTACACTTGTCCATATGTATACTCTTAAATTTCTAGAATTCATCTTCCTGGTGAATCAGAGGTCTGTGGGTGATAATTCTTTGTCACTTCAAACCTCTGTTCTCCAAAAGATCTTTTTGGCAACAGATATCTTAAGCATCGCCCCAACATTGGAAACCAGTCAAGAGAAGCTTATGCTCATTGAGTAAGTCATTTACCTCCTTTACATGTTCCTGTTTACTCAACTGACAGTACCTGCCTTACCCCTTAGGAATGGCACAAAAGTAAAATAATATAGATGAACAAGTTTGAAAACCTTTTTAAAGCAGCATAACAATGTAGACTATAATATTGTCTCAGTGGCCCCCACGCATTCTCCCCTCCAAAATTATACTCTGAATTCTGAGCAAAAGCCCTTCTCCCAAGCCCTGTCTGTGTGGTCACTGGTTAATGGTCTCGCTTACCTCCCCCAGCCTTACTTTCCAGTCTCTGGATTTACCAGTTACCAACACAGCTGGTGGTGGGATATATGACTAGGAGAAGCAAGAGCTCCACATATTTTACCTATTTAGGTTACTTTAGGTTCCAAACTCTCTGAATAGACGTTTGTACTAGAATAGCATGAATTATAGAATATAATTAGCTCAGTATGTAGTCACATATAAAGCCTTAGAGTCAGACAAAGCTTCAAATAACTTTTGTAAAAGGATGGAAAGCAAAGTGGACATAACATTTTTATGTCTGCTGTGTTCCAGGCATGATGCTTAGTACCAACCCTGCCCCTCTGAGAACCCTACGCCTGGGTTCATGTTATTTTGACTCTTCACAGCAACTATCAACACACTTCACATCCATGCTCTCCCTGATGGCCACAAGCAGGCATTCCTTGGAGTATTTATTGAGTGCCTACTATTTTCTAGGCCTTGTTTTATAGCAAGACAAAAATCCATGCCTTCATGGAACTTACCTTCTGGTAGGGAGAGCAGACAGTAACAAGATAAATTATATCAAATATCAGAAGGTGATAAAATGTTATGGAGGAAAAGCAAAAGCATTGGCAGGTGGGGGAGTGGGGGGTTGAAAGTACAGTGAGGGAGGTGAGAGAGCAGACTAGGCACATATTTAGGGGAGATTGTTCCAGTCAGAGGGAGCAGCAAGTGCAAAGGCCCTAAAGCGGGACTATATTATTAAAGAGTAGCAGGATCAGAGTAGCTGAAGAGAGAAGAGAGGGATAAGGAGTAGTGGGAAAGCGGAAATAACAAGGAGCTGGATCACACACGGCCTTGTAGGCCCTTACTACTCAAAGTATACTCTCGACCCGCAGCAGAAGCCTTACCTGGGGGCTTGTTAGTAATGTAGAATCTCAAGCCCCACCTCAAACCTGTTGAATCAGAATCTTCCTTTGAACAAGGTCCCCAAATATTTGCATGCACTTTGAAGTTTGAGAAACACATTGGAACATGTTTAAACGGAGGAGTGACATAAATCCATTTTATAAGGGTCACTCTGGCTGGCTGCTATATAGACAAGAGACACGATGAGGGCAAGGGTGGAAGCAGAAGGACCTGTCAGAAGGCCACCGAAATCATCTTGATGAGAGATGATGCTGCCTTGCATCAGGGTGGTAGAAGTGGACTGGTAAGAAATTGTTGGATTCAGGACCTATGTTTGGAGGTAGGGCCAACAGGAATTCCTAGTGGATCAGATGAGGGATGAGAAAGAATCACCAATGATGCCAAGGACTTTGGTCCTCAACTGACATGAGGGAAACTGCAGATCAGGTTTGGAAGGGAAAATTGGAAGTTCAATTCTGGTTACAATAAGTGAGATGTTTTTTAAACATCCTAGTGGCAGAAGTCTGGGCTGGAGTTATAAATTTGAGAATCAAAAGCTAGAGGTGGGCCCTGGCTGGTGGTGGCTCAGTGGATTGAGTGTTGGCCTGCAAACCAAAGGGTCACTGGTTGATTCCCAGTCAGAGCACATGCCTGGGTTGTGGGCCAGGTTCCCAGTGGGGGGCGTGTGAGAGGCAACCACACATTGGTGTGTCTCTCCCTCTCTTTCTCCCTTCCCCTCTCTAAAAATAAATAAATAAAATATTTTTTAAAAAGCTAGAGGTGTCATTTAAAGCCAGGAGACTAGATATGATCATCAAGGCAATGAGTACAGATAAGAAGCCCAAGGCCTAAGTTTTGGGGCATTGCAGTATTGAAGAGGTTGATGGGAGGAGGCAAAACCAGTAGAGACTGAGAAGGAATGGCCAGTGAAGCAGGAGGAAAACCAGGAGAATATGCTGGTCTAGAAGCCAAGTTGAATGTTTAATGAAGGAGTGATCAGCTATGGCAAGTGCTGCCAGTGGGCCAAGCAGAATGAACGCAGAAATACAACTATTAAGTTTTACAAAGAAGGGGTCATCAGTGCCTTGACAAGAGAAGTCTCCGTTTTCATTGAACTCTCATCAAAGGAAACAGGGCAGAAAGGGTAGAGCTTACCGGAGGTTTGTTTTTGTTGAACTTGATGGTGAAGTAGCCATAGGCAGACTGTGGTATGATGGGCCTCTGAGCAGTTGGGAGACTCCAGCGTACGTAGTAGATGTAGTGGAAGCTGTGAACCACGTCTCTTGTCTCTATCAACTTTGCGTAGCACACCAAGCGGTCTTGATGCTTCCACGTCTGTTTTATAGTAAAAGAAAGAAAGAGCACACAGAGAAAGACAAACAGAATTCTGTTCAAGGTCTCTGTTAAAGGTAGTGCACAATAGTAGCAGTTACAGCCCTGCTTCCGGAGTCCATTTCCGACGTTTCTGATTGGGATTCAAAGTAGAGTTACCTCCCCATTATCTCTACAAGTGGAGGAGAGAAGAGGCGGAGCTGAAGTGGAATGAGCGACTAATGCAAAGATCACTTGAGATTGGGCTTTGGACTTTACATTCTTATACTGAGGTACGGGTGTGTGCATATACACCCACATACGTACACGCTCACTTCCTTCTAGACCCTTACTTGGGAGACCAGTTTGGCTAATTAGAAAATCATTAGAATGTGCCCTGGCTGGTGTAGCTCAGTGGATTGAGTGCGGGCTGCGAACCAGGCATTGCAGGTTTGATTCCTAGTCAGGGCACATGCCTAGGTTGCAGGCCATGTCCCCCAGCAACCGCACATTGCTGTTTCTCTCTCTCTCTCTCTCTCTCCCTCCCTCTCTCTCTCTCTCTCTCTCTCTCTCTCTCTCTCTCTCTCTCTCTCTCTCTCTCTTTCTCCCTCCCTTCCCTCTCTAAAAAATAAATAAATAAAATCTTTAAAAAAAAATTGAACCTTTAAAAAAAAAAGAAAATCATTAGAATGTGTGGTCTGCTCACTGTACTCAGGGAGACCTAAAGGTGTGAAAAAAATAATGTGAAGCTGATTTCACAAACTGTTTCTGAAAATCAGATCTGATTCATTGCATCCATAGGTAGTATATAAAATAAGGTCAGAAAAGGAATGAGTCAGGCAACAGGATCTTCCAAAACCATCAGGTCCCTGTCTACACCCCTGGAGAAGCTTCCCCTCCAAAGTACAAATCTTATCAGCACCTAGGGTCCACCACAGAAGTCATAGTGCAGCCCTGATTCTTAGAACAGGACCTCGAATGCTATAGCTAATTAACAAGTTCAATTCAACTGAACCCCCTTGGGCTGGCTATTAGGGCACAGGACACTTCCAAATCCAAAAAGATCCTGACTTAAGATGGAGGTCCACAGAAGGAAGGAAGTGGGATTGTCTAACAATCCCGCTGATGTGTGGAGGAAATGTGGGAAGAAATGGTAAAATGATTTCAGGCTCTCCTTAAAACATTTTTTTTAAAAGCGTTAGGCTGGCCTTCTGCCTTAGCTTCCTTTATTTCAAGCTTCTACCCAATGAACTCTCAGTCAGCCAGAGAGGAGCACCAGACTCTAGATTCCTTGAGATTAGGGACTGTGACTTCCTACAGAGATCATCATTCCTTTTCATGAAGTTTGATAGTCAACCCCTTGAAGCCCATAGAAGCATGCCTTTTCCCCAAAACCTTCTATAATATTCTTTTCATCCCTGATGTTTAATCTGTCACATAATCACAGACTTTGTAGCATTGGAATGGTCCCTAGAGATCATCTGATGAAGCCCTTTTACAGATGAGGATACCAGGGCCTAGAAATGGGTAAAGACAGTCCAATACAACAGCTGGGATGGGGGCCCCGGGCTCTCCAGCAGCCAGCTCAGTTCTCTCTCCACCCCACCAGATGCCTCAGGTCTAAGATTTTCTCCTCCTCGACTTGGTGTATTAGTGGGGGTTTTTTTCCCTTTTGTGAACTAAGACAGCCTTGGGCACATTAAATTCGACTACCTCCATCAGGCCAATCTCTTTCCATTTTTACCACTGCGCAGGCAGCTGACTTACGTAGTTCCAGTGGGCATGTGTTTTCCTTGTTTTGCAATCTTTATATAACCTTGCTTCATATACTCGCTTCCAGGAAACAGTGTGTCATTATGCTACTCTGCCATGGATGGCTTAGCCCATTACAGATTGGACACTCAAAATCAGCAGGCACTGGAAGTATATGCACAAAACTGTTATCAATGGCAAGTGACGTTCGAGTGAGTAGAACTGGGTATTGTGGGGGTGAAGGGGTCACTCATTTTATACCTTGTGCCTTTTTGCTTACTGGGGATTTTTATAATGATGTTTTATTGTTATTATAAAAATAGTGGCAACTGTGTGGTAGGCCTTGGGGATTTTCCAGTTTTCTCTTATAAGGAATTTATGTGTCTATTCTTGCTGCCAGATTATGTTCCTGAAGAGAATAAACCAATTATTGTGCCTGCTGTCAGTGTGTAAGTGTACATATTCCCTCCTCACAGACACACAAGCCTTCTGACACCAGGTGGAATCATTCTTATTCACATTGCGATACCTTAAAGTCTCTTGAATTTGCATTTTGCATTGATAGTAAAACTGCGGATTTTTTTGTCATCAACAATTCCTTTTCCTATTATGGTGGGAAAAATCTATCAGACAGACCTGTGATCAGAACTCCATTTTCTGCTTAAAGAGAAAGAATTTGGACATACTGCCCAACTTCTGTGAGCCTCGAGGTTCCTCACCTGTAAAATGGGTACACTGATGTACCTGCATCCAGGTCTGTTGTGAGGATTAAGTGAAATGATGCACATGTAGTGCTCAGCAGTGCTCGGCACATAGCAGTGTTCGGTAAATGGTAACTCGTTTGCCATCCCCTGGTGTTGGTAGACTCTGGGAAATCTGCACTAAGCTCGCAAAAGCTCTCCATCAGAAACACCTCACACTGAGATGGTAGACTTCAATTACTGCATTAGTGGAGCTGAAAACAGGGTGATTTGATGTCAGGAGTTATGTAGAGCTTTTTAGCTTTTCAGTCATGTTCTAATTGTCTCTGTCCTCACAAAAGCCCTACAAAGTAGGTAAGCTTGCCCTGGTCAGTGTGGCTCAGTGGGCTGGGCGTCATCCCACAAGGCACAAGGTCACCAGTTCAATTTCCAGGCAGGGCACATTCCTGGGTTTCAGGCCAGGTTCCAGGTCCCCAGTTGGGGATGTGAAAGAGGCAACTGATCGATGTTTCTCTCCATCTCTTTCTTCCTCCCTTCCTCTCCCTCTCTCTAAATAAAATCTTAAAAAAAAAAAAACAAAGTAGGTAAGCTCTTCATCTTCAAGAAATAATGGTACAGAGAGAATAAACCTGTTCATGTATTTAACATTTATAGAGGCCTATAGAGGCTGGTGATAGAGAAATGAACAGAAGTCTCTGCCCTCATGGACCATATGATCTGGTGGCAGAAGAAAAGCAATAGAGTGGATAAGTAAAAATCTAATATCTTAAGTAGAGCTAAGTGCTAAATAAAAAATAAATCAGACCCCCGGCTGGTGTGGCTCAGTGGACTGAGCACCACCCTGCGAACCAAAGGGTCACGGGTTCGATTCCCAGTCAGGGCACATGCCTGGGTTGCGGGCTGGGTCTCCAGTAGGGGGCGCATGAGAGGCAAGCACACATTGATGGTTTTCTCCCTCTCTTTCTCCCTCCCTTCTCCTCTGTCTAAAAATAAATAAATAAAATCTTTAAAAATAAAAAAAATAAATCAGAGGAGAGAGGGTTGCAATTTTAGATGAGGTGGATAGGAAAGGCCTCAATGAGCAACTGGCATTTAACAAAGATCTGAAGAGAGGTGGGGCATGAACCATGAAAACAGATCTCAAGGGAGAGTGTTCCCTGCAGAGGGAACAGCAAGTACAAGGGCCCTGAGGTGGAGACATGCCTGGCAGTTGAACAGCAAGGAGGTAAGTGTGGCTGGAATAAGGAAGGTGAAAAGGGAGAAGGTAGTAGGTGATGGAGTCCGAGCAGTAAGCTGGGAGGGAGGAGGGGAGTCACATCACATTGGGTCCTAGAGACTATTGTCAGGACTTACATTTGCCTTTTATTCAGAATAACGAGTGAGATTTGCAGGGAAAATTTTTCTTGCTTATTTTGTGTCCCATTCCAGTCTGATTCACAAACCCTGGGTGTAGCAGGCAAGGACTTTTGCCCAAATGGAGATGTGCTTCAGAGCAAGAAGGGCGAAGAGTAAGCAGTATTTGGCACCACTTATCTTCACTATGCTCTAGATACCCCTTCTAATAGGAATGGTGAGTTGTGCCCACTGGAGTATAAACAAAAGGTGTGAAGCCAGAAATCCCTGACCCTTCCTCATTCTCACCTGACCAGGGCTGCCTAGAATGTAGGGCTCTTGGGGCCATCACTCTGGTGGACTGACCAGAGGAACAGAGACAGCAGGAAACTTCTCCCAGGGCTGGGAGTTTGCCTCCACCAATTTCAACTGGTCTCTCTTCTGGGGAAATACAATGAGTGGGGACTCCGGGTCATGCTTCTTGATCCGCCCACCAGTTATGCAAAGCCACCCAGAACCTTTTCACCAGAGTTGTCAGGTTAAGCCGCATGAATGGGTCAGAGCCAGGCACAGGTGGAAAAGAAGGAATTCACTGGCCTGTGCATCTGAGTGTGAAAGCAGTATGTTCCAAAGGTACAGCAAAAAGACTTGATCCATGTACATCCCCTTTGTTAATACTGAGAATTCTAAAGTTGCTGTTGGAGAGCTCTTGTTTGGGAAAAGACACTCCCTCCTTAGGCCAGTAGGCCCCCACTTAGAGCACCAGATGGGAAAATTGCTTAATTAGGAATATCAGATATTCCTAGGAAAATATAAGATTAGGATGATACAAGCACTGGGAAATAACAGTTGTGCTTTTCACCTTCAAAGACTATCACATCTTGATTTTGGAATGCAGATGAAGACATGTAGTTGCCTTTGATATCATCTCCTAGGGATTCTGGACTTTAAACTTGCCATCAAAGAAGAACCTTTTTATTGTTCTTTGCCCTTGTACACCAAGCTGGAGTGGTCAACAAACTTACCCTAATGAACTCCTCAATTTGTACACGGCACTTTTCTGGTGTGAATTCACCATGTGTGAGCCATTTGATATTTCCGATGGGGTAGTCATCTGCAAAAAAGGTGTGAATTGTTAGTTGCCTGGTAGTGTGACATTATGTGACAAAACACTCCTTTAGGTACCCAAACAATTACTACCTTGCACAGTCTGAACAGCAGCGCTGATGACACTCTGAGCTAAACGTAGAGCTACTTCAGTCACATCGTCATCATTTGTATGCACTGCTGGTCCAGTCGCATGGCTCCGTGCTATGGGCACTGCTGGTCCAGCCGCATGGCTCCGTGCTGTGGGCACTGCTGGTCCAGCCGCATGGCTCCGTGCTGTGGGCACTGCTGGTCCAGCCGCAT
>PVIA01008533.1:9710-70704 GCA_004024845.1 Tonatia bakeri | reverse complement strand
TTCCTTCCTTCCTTCCTTCCTTCCTTCCTTCCTTCCTTCCTTCCTTCCTCTGCTTTCTGTATTTTACTAGTATAAAACATATTTATATATCACACCAGGTTCAGATGTAAAAAAGTAAATCAATTTGGTTTGGTGAAAAATAATTTAATACAGGGAGTAAGGGGTTTATAACATTGCTGGAAAAATTGGTTTAGGGAACTCTAAGCTGGACTAGTGGGAATAACTTGTCGAACACTGTGGTCCAGTCCAGCAGGGAAGAAGGGGCTGCTGCACACATTTCCATGTCCATGAAATTAGTGACTGGCACCTGGTACCTTGGTCAGCAGGCTGCAATAACTTCATAACTGCTACTCAACAGGCATAAAGCTACTGAATGGAGCTTGGCATATTGCAGCAGAAAACTCCATATATTAGCTATGTCTGTCAGTCAAGCTAAGCACAAAATAACAGCCTCCACTTCAAGGTTCCTACCATCAGACATGGGTACATTTAATTGTTGGGACATCCAGATCCCCTACCATAAAAAAATCTGATTGATGATGTCTTTAGTTTGCAGCCTCTATAGTGCAAAGAAGGCACTTCATAAGGGGTGTTTAGAAGAAAACTGGCTTCATATACACAGACCTGAACAAATACATTGACACACAGTGATGAAACAGAGCAAAGGAGAAAATATTGCTGTGGTTTCAGTTGAAGAACCTTCTGTTATTATTGGCGTACTTAGGAAACAGCACTTCACATCAGTGTAGGGTAGCACATCCAAATGTGGAATATGTTGCTCTAAAGTGCACAGAAGCATGACAAGATATGAATCTCTTTTTTAATAATAGCGAGTACAGAACTTTTTTATTTGTTTGTTTGCTTTTTACTTTCCTTTGGCTGTATCTGTTTAGTGGTACTCAAGACATTTCATAAAGGTGGCAGGCCCTGAATTTTCAACAAGTTGCTCCCATGCTTGTAAATATAGTGAATTCAAAAATCATGGAAAATCAGACTTCATAGAAACCTTGGAGAATGTATACTTCGACACTACCAATATACAGTTTGGACAGTTGAGGTCAAGAGGTTGAATGAGTTTACCTTAGGTCATAATGGTTAGTTAGGGGCAGTGCTGAGGTATAAAACTAGATTTCTTCACTCTAATCTAATGTTTTTTATTGCACTCTGTTTCCCCTGAATGTATTATCATGGTTAATATATCAGTAATTGTTGTATAGAACATCTTAACTTTAAGATTTAGATCACAATTATTGGAAAAATAAAGTGTTTTAAATATGAGAATGAATGAATACCTGCTTTGTTTAATTTCTTCAAAACTGACAATAATGTCATTAATAGCAACATAGGATTTTGTAGTTGCAGGCAGTCTGTGTTAAAATGACAGGATCGATCATTTGAAGTTAGGGAAACTTGAATGTCAACCCATTCTAGAGCTCCGGATGTGTTTAAGGGGTTGATTACAGGCCATTTAGAACCACCCTTTCCTTCCTTCTCTCTTCTTTCCCTCCCTCTCTCCCTCCCTTCCTTTCTCACCATTTATTTTTATTGTATTTATTCCATTACCATTTACCCACCTTTATACCCTCTTCCACTTCCACTCATGCCCGTCTCCTCCACAACCCACACTGTTGTTCATTTACATGAGTTCTTTTTATTTTTTCCTCAGTCCTGCCACCCACCTACTCCCCTACCCAAAGCTGTCAGCCTGTTCTCTATCTGTGAGCCTATCTTTAGTTTGCTTACTAGGTCAGCCTGCTCATTAGGTTCCACACATGAGTGAAATCATATGGTACTTGTCTTTCTCTGAGTGGTTTATTTCTTTTTGCATAGTATTATTCAGGTCCATCCATGCTGTTGCAAAGGGTAAACTTTTCTTTCTTTCTTTCTTTTTTTTTACTGCAGAGTAGCATTCCATTGTGTAAATATGCCAGAGCTGTCCACTCATCTACTGATGGACACTTGGGCTGGTTTTAAATCTTGGTTATTGTAAGTGGTGCTGCAATGAACATAGGGGTCATATATTCTTTCAAATTAGTGTTTTGGGTTTCTTAGAAACTTTCTTTGTTAAATGGTTATCTTTACTAATTTATTTTTTCCCATCACTATTTATCCCCCCATACCCTCTTCCATTCTTTCCGTTATGCTCCTCTGTTTAAAGTATGAAACTCAATTAGGACTCCTGAAAAGTGTGATGTCTGTCCAGAAGGTATTCAGCCATGTAATATGAAAAATAGGCACATTTACTGAAGAAAATACAAGATACAAGAAACATTGTACACAGGACAATGATGCCTCAGTGCCCTTCAACGTAGGCACATTAGGACATCATATAGTTCTCTCAGTTGCCATCAGCTGCCCAGTTGTATTTTCCTGAATCTCATGAATGGCCTGAAATATCTTCTCTTTGAAAGGTGATTTTCGTTTGGGGAAAAGCCAGAAGTCACAAGGTGCCTAATCTGGGCTGTAAGGGAGCTGATTCACCTAGGTGATTCGATGTTTCACCAAAAACTCTGCACAAGACACGATGCATGAGCAGGCATATTGTAGTGATGAAGCTGCCAATCACCAGTTACCCATAACTGCAGACTTCTGAATCATCTGAATAGTTTCTACAGAGGAATGTTCAAGCTTAATGCAAAATGTGATGCAGATTCATTGATCTACTCACTCAGTCATTTTGAATGTGAGAGTCACACAGTACACATGTTCACTGAACAGTGTCTACCACCCCCACTGACTAGTATGGTGAAGTCGTCATTGTTCATGAGTGTGCACTCCAGACCACTCTCTCTGGCTGCGAGATTACATCGGTGTCATGCAAATGGTTCTCATTATATTAACAATGGCTGGATTTTTTTTGGACAGATATCATATATGTGGAATAAACATGCCCAAGTGAAATACGACTATTACTTTAGCAGTTTGGACTGTTTTGGCAACCCCTCAAAATAACCAGCTACAGTCCTACTTTCCCATGTTCTGAATATAATGAACCACATTTGGAATTTTCAGTATTCTTATAATAATACTGTTTCTAGATTTCTGCTTCTGCCTCTTTTCTTCCTCTTCTTTCTTCTCTCTTTTCATTATTATTAAATCTTAAAAATTTTCATAAACCTCTGTTATGTGGATGACCTGTTACTATTCATAGGAGAATTTGAAAGAGTAAGGCACTCCTACCTTCAAAGGACTTGTGGTCTGATTTAGAAGCACAGGGCCTATCTTAGCAAATGTTGGGTTAACATAAAACAAAACAGTATGAATAAGCATCAGAAAAGATCAGAGAAGGAAAGATTACCAGTGTGTAGCTAAGTCAATTAACAGAAACTTCAGAGAAGAATATCTGTTTTACACTTGAAGGATTTTATCAGAATACATTAAAATATGTATAAACTGGGCCACTGTCATGTCCTTGTGGATATTTTGAGTAAATTTGTGATAAATTACTTGATGTTTTAAATTTATGATGAACTAAATCATTTCAAGTAAATAAATTTAAAACACAGAATGAGAAATTTCATTTAGATTATATAAACCAATTACAAAAGATATACTTTAAAATATATGTGCATATATTGCAAAGTGCCAAAAATGTTTTATACACTAAAGTAAAGACATAGGATGTGATAGAAGAATCACATGTGTCTCTGCACTTAAGTTTTTTTCACACTACTTAGTTATGGGACCCTGTCAATATGGAAAGAAAACCAATATAAATCCTCATATTCTTTAATTTAATCTTGGTTAAAAAAAATATAACTGAGGCCAGAAACTACAAACCTCAGTTGACAGTGTAATGAAGACTCTTAAGAGAATGGGAGATTCTGGGTACTTTAAGACAAGCCCTGAGCAAATCATTACATATGTTTAGACAAAGAAAATATTAGTGAATATTTGCACATCGTTACAAAAATAGTTAAGTTAAATACATGTTTATTTTTTATCTAGTTATCATAAATTTGCATTTTTCTTTAAATCTATTGGTTATGAAAGCCGAAGATCACTCCAGCAATATCAAATCATTTATTTTTAAAGTCCCAAAAGCTGTTGTCTTGTGTCTGTGAGACTATAAATATTTATTATAGAAAAACCACATGCCAAAATGTTTGTTGTGAAATACTTGCCTTTTCATTTAAAGTTGTAAATTCTAAAATTCATTTGAAACTGATTTTACCTACCACACTTGTAATATCAAGTATGAAATGGCTCACGTTTTCTCTTGTTAATTTTCCTGTGTAAGTGGCTTAAGTGTGCTTGTTAAATGGAATGTATCAGGGTTTTCTCCCTACAGGCTTACTTTTTAATACAATAGACCTTGTGACTATAGTCCATATAGTCATATCTGGAACACATCACAAGTGTGAGTTTTATCAGACATTAAGATGTATTGTAGACAGTATAGGTTTTTGATCAGGTTTAGTTTCTGAAACTGATACAAGCATAGAGGTAACCCGAGAAGTTAAAAAGGCGGTGGTTGCCTTCATGTAAACACCAGCACATTAGAACCCAATGACAAATTTCTTTCCCCACCCGCATCAGTGGATCTGAACATGAATTTTACAGTCTTTTAGTGTCTTGCACATACCTGTGACAAGAAAGGATAATGCTCTTTTTGCTCCAGGCAGTCCAAATGCATACTGACCTCCTGCAGATAAACTCAGTTATGTTTTCCTGAGATCCACCCCTAAAATTGCTTTCTTTTGACTATTATCTTTATACTTCTGTTCAAACTTTCTTTTACATTATTACCCTATGTCATAGCTATTTGTAGACATTTTTTATATTGCTTACTCCCCTTACTATATTGTAACTTGTTAGAAACATGATGTGCAAGCATACCTCAAAGATCTTGCAGGTTTGGTTACAGATCACCACGATAAAATGAATATCAATAAAGTGAGTCATATGAAAAAATTTTTTTGGTTTTTCAGTGCATATAAAAGTTGTTTACACTGTAGTATATTAACTGTGCAATAGCATTATGTCTAAAAATACTTTAAAGAAAAGATACTTTCTTACTAAAAATTCTAACCATTATCTGAGCCTTCAGAGGGTCATAATCTTTCTACTGGTGGAGGGTATTGTTTCAATGTTGATGGCTGTGGATTGACAAGGGTGGAGTTGGATGATAATTAGGGTGATTGTGACAATTTCTTAACATAAGACAATAATGAAGTTTGAAACATTAAATGTTCCTTTTATGAACAATTTCTCTGTGAAATGCCATGCTGTGTTTTTTAAAGGTTAGTTTTTATTTTCATTTGGGAGAGATGGGAAGAGAGGGAGAAAAACATCAATGTGAGAGAGAAACATTGATCAGTTGCCTCCTGCATGTGCCATAACAGGGAATCATACCTGTGGCCTTTTGGTGTATGGGACGTCACTCCAACCAAGTGATCCACACTGTCCAGGGCTGAAATGTGATGCTGTTTGGTAGCATTTTGTCCACAGTAAAACTTTTTTTTTAAAGATTTTATTTATTTATTTTTAGAGAGGGAAGGGAGAGGGAGAGAGAGAAACATCAATGTGCGGCTGCTGGGGGACATGGCCTGCAACCTAGGTATGTGCTCTGACTGGGAATCGAACCTGCGATGCCTGGTTCGCAGCCCGCACTCAATCCACTGAGCTACACCAGCCAGGGCCACAGTAAAACTTTTTTAAAAGCTGGAGTCAGTCCTCTCAAACTCTGCTACTGCTTTATCAATGAAATTGTAATTTTCTAAAAAGTCCTTTGTTGTCATTTAAACAATCTTCACAGCATCTTCATCTGGAATAGATTCCATCTCAAGAAACCACTTTCTTTGCTCATCTATAAGAAGTAATTTCTTATCTGCTGAGTCCCAAACAAGATGGATTAAACCAGTCCACACCAAAACATGTTATATGTAAAATGCCAATATTTAAAGATAAAGAGAGAATCTGAAAAGCAGCAAGAGAAAAGCAGTTAGTCACCTACAGGGGAGTTCCCATAAGTCTGTTGGCTGATTTTTCCAAAGAAACTTTGCAGGCTAGAAGGGAATGGCATGAAATATTCAAAGTTATGAAAACCAGGACGTAGAGCCAAGATTGCTCTACCCAGCAAAGCTATCATTTAGAATCAAAGGGCAGATAAAAATCTTCTCAGACAAGAAAAATCTAAAGGAGTTCATCCTCATCAAAACATTATTATAAGAAATGTTAAAGGGACTTATTTAAAAAGAAAAGATCAAAACTATAAATAATAAAATGGCAATAAACACATACCTATCAACAATTGAATCTAAAATCACACTAAGCAAACAAGAAGAACAGAGACAGAATCATGGATACAGAGAGTATTTTGGTGGTTACCAGATGGGAAGGGGGTTTGGAAGAATGGGTGGAAAGGTGAAGGGATTATGAAATATAAATTGTTGATCACAGAATAGCCATGGGGGTGTGAAATGCAACATAGGAAATGGAATTGCTTAAGAACCTGTATGTATGACCCATGGACATGAATAAAGGTGGGAGGATTGCCTGAAGGATGTGGGGAATGCTGGGTGGGGGGACAAAGGGAAGAAAATTGGGACAACTGTAATAGCATAATCAAAATATTTAGATAAGTAAATAAATGAATAAATAAATAAATAGAGATTGCAGTGATTCAATCACATCTTCAAGCTCCATTTCTAATTCTATTCTCTTGGTATTTCAACCACTTCTGCAGTTACTTCTTCCACTGAAGTCTTTAACCCCCTCAAAGTCGTCTATCAGGTTTAGAATCAAGTTCTTTAAAACTCCTGTTATTGTTGATATTTCAACCTCTTGCCATGAAAAACCAATGTCCCTGATGACATATAGAATGGTGAATCCTTTCCAGAGGATTTTCAATTTACTTTGACCATAACTGTTAGAATCACTGTCTTAAAACAAAAATAAAAACAAACTAAGCAAACAACTAGAACAGGAGCAGAACCACAAAAAATGGAGGTCACATGGAGGGTTATCAACAGGGGACTGGGAGTGGGAGGGGGGGAAGATAAGGAGAATAAGCAGCATAGATGGTAGGTTGAAAATAGGCAGGGGGAGGGTAAGAATAGCATGGGAAATGTAGAAACCAAAGAACTTATAAGCCTGACACATGGACATGAACTAAGGGGGGAATGTGGATGGGAGGGGGTGTGCAGGTAGAGGGGAGTGAAGGGGGGAAAATGGGACAACTATAATAGAACAATCAATAAAATATACTAAAAAAGACATAAGGATAACCACATGAAATATTTATAAATAAAAATAAAGGCAAAATAAAACTTAAAGCTTAAAAAAAGAAAAAAGAGTCACTGTCTGGGGCAGGTATAGCATTACAAACTATATTTCTTAAATAATAAGGACCAAAGTCTAAATTACTCCTTGATCCAAGGGCTGCAACATGGCTGTTGTGTTAGCAGGCATAAAAATGACATTAATCTTATTGTGTATCTCCATTCGAAATATTATTTGATTAGGTGCATTATAAATGAATAGTAAATATTTTGAAAGGAATTTTTTTCTAAGCAGTAGTCTCAATAGTGATCTTAAAATATCCAGTAAGTAAATTATAAATAGATATGCTGTCAACTACTTGTTTTATTCATAGAGCACCGGCAGTATGGATTTAGTGTAATTCTTAAGGACCATAAGATTTTTGGAATGGTAAATGAGCACTGATTCAACTTAAAGACACCAACAGCACTATCCCCTAACAAGGGAGTCAGCCTGTCCACTGAGGCTTTGAAGCCAGGCACTGAAAGTTCTAGATGGCACCTTCTTCCAATATTAGGCTGCTTCATCTACATTAGAAACCTGTTATTTAATGTAGCCACTTTCATTAATTATCTTCTTTCCTTCAAGAAACTTTGTTAGTAGTCACAGCATGGTTAACTAGTGCATGAGGCCTAGTTTTCGGCCTTTCTTAGCTTTCAACATACCTTCTTTACTAAACTTAAACGTTTCTAACTTTTGATTTAAAGTGAGAGATGTATGACTTTTTCCTTCACTTAAACAGTTAAAAGCCATTGTATGGTTGTTAATTGGGCTAATTCCAATATCGCTGTGTTTCAGGAAATAGGGAGACCAGAGGAGGGGGAGAAAAAAGGGAGAACAGCTGGTTGGTGGAGTTGTTAGAACACATATGACATTTCTTGATTAAGTACAATTGATGCAATGTCTGCAAAGTGCAATAAAATGAGGTATTTCTGTATTAATTTTTATATCTCCACAGCATTTCTAACACTAATGTAAAGAAAGGCTTTGGAATTACTAGTTGTGCAAATAATTTAACTTCTTTGAGACTCAGTTACATGTTCTGTAAAATGGAGATAACAACAACTTACTGCTCTATTTTTTTGTGTGTGGCAATTAAAATAACTGAAAGTGCTTACAGTGCCTGGTCTGTCGCTATAGCAGCAGTAGTAGCAACAGAAGTAGTAGTGGTTATAGTAATAGTAGTAGTAGTATAAAAAGTGTTATGAATAACTGGGTATCTAAATTTGTAAGCATGTAATGTTAACCTAAAAATAAAAAGACACGGTGAGAGGCAAGAAGCATTTATTTGAAATAGCAGAATTCCAATTCAAAGCACAGATTCAGGGAAAAACTAAAATGTACCCCAATTACAGGGTAAAGGCTAAGTTTTTTAAAAGGAAGAGAAATAATTACATGAATAAAAATTTTTACTGGTGTTAGGAGTGACACTTTAGCTACACATGTCTGGTTACTCACTGATTCTATCTTCAGAAAGAGTTCATAACCATCAGTCTTCATGGTGGAGGTCTGCATTTCCTGTTGTCTTTGCAAATGGTTGTTTGTAAGATAATGTTGATTTCGTCCAATCCAAAGCTTATTTTGCTCAGTTTAAAATTTCAAAGGTTTCAGGAGCAAGACGTGCAAACAGTTCCTCTGGAATGGCCTCTCTGGCTCTATTTCAAAATGACTCCACTTATCTCAACTTTTCACTGTGGGATGTACACTTACCATATACTGCTTTTGATGTATAATCCACACAAAAGATTCAGTCCCATTATTTTTTAATCAGATTTTCTATCTGAATATTGGTAGATATATATGACATGAACTACAATATGAACTACATATTGGTAGATATATATGACATGCCTATAGATATATATGAGTAAATCAAGTGAGATGGTACAAAAACGTTTGCCTTTCTGGTGCAATCTTTTGATTTTTTTTTTTTTTTGGTCTCAATTGAGCCCATTTACAAAGAAGCTGAATATAAGGACTTTGGATGTGGTATCTGTTGTTTGGTTTTATTACAGTCATTAACTGCAGTCAAGGTGCCTTTCAGGAAGAAAGGATGATAGATAGGCTGCATTCTCACGATCACATTTGCTGTCATGGGGAAAAAAGTCAGGGAGGCTGGAGGTTGCAGAAGACAGAGTGCAGTGGGATACAGGTGCACCATTTCTAGAGAAGAACAAGATGAATGTTCCCATTGTCACTGCTCCCTGCATTTCCTTAGTCATTAGTATGACAGGGCTGTAATTGATGACATGACATGGGACCTTTGTGAATCTTCTTTTCCTTCTTTGAAACTATTCCTGTGTCCTTTAAGCAGTATATGGTTATCTAATGTGTCAGGGCATCTGCCTTCGTATCTCAATCCAAGCTATCTTCATTGGTAATGACAGAAAGTCATACAACATGTAACAGGGAAGATGATATTAAAATTTCATAGCTGTGTTAACTGCAATTCTCAGAGGTGGTTTCTTATGTAATAATAGGCAAGGTCAAGAATACGTTTATCAGAGTAAGAGAAAATAGCATAATGTGAGCTCTCAATCTGCAGTGGAAGAACACTTTGTAGTCTGAAGTCATTGTTGTACTTATACACTTCTTTATAGCACTATTTAGATTAAGATGCTCAAAGTTCTATTGCAAGAAACACTACATGATATATATCATTTGAATTAATTATTTAAGTATTTGAGCAAAATAATTGAATGTGCAAATCATGGCTAACCACTTTAATTCCTTTATAAGAATTGTTTGAAAATTATTGAATCTTTCAAGAAGATATTTAATTTTAATTATATATTTAGGCTTATTTTATAATTACCTATTAACTAATCAATATTGTCCATGTGGGACTTTATTGGGGAAATTACTGTGAGAAATCTCAGAGTTGAAACATGTACTGGTACAATAAATGCATGTTTAATTTTTTAAATTGAATCTTTAAGATTAAAAGTTCATTACTCATCAAAAATGTCAACAACAATTTCATAAAGTTTGTTTTTCTTGGATAGAGTTTGCTTTTTTTAATGTTATAAAAGATATATTTTTCCCTCTTAAGTTTTTAAGAATATAGCAATAACAAAAATATACTTTTTATAGCAATTGTCTATGAGACACCCTGCAAATGTTGGGAAAATCCATTTTTTATACATTAAATTTGGCTATTCCACATGTAGAGTTGCTTTACTATAACTCTTTAATATTTATAACTTCATTAGCATTGTAATGACTTAAGCTTCCAAAGAAAATTACAATGAAAATTAAAAAACAGTAGTGATGATACAAGTCAAAACTACATAAAATCTATTTCTGGTTTCCTTATTCTTCAAACTATACTCTTAGGTCTGATTCTAAAGATTATGTCTTTAATAAAAGTATTATTAGTCACCTCCTTCAGATGTATACCTTACTTTTAATACATTGCACATGAGACCATAACCAATGTCATCCTGGTGACTTAAACAATTCATGAGCCAAAATATATCAGAGTATACTTTTTTGTTGACTAGTTAGGTCAGAGTTTGTGAAGTATTTTTTTAGCTAAAAATCTACTTAGATAGCCATCAAAATGTTTGGAAAGATCCTGAAAGACCATTTAGTTGGTCTCTTCTTTATTTGCCGAATACACATTTTCTTTCGTTTGTTTCTGACAGAGACTTCCTCCTGGTTCTCCTTCACCTCTTGAAACATGACATCTTCTCATTCTGGGCCTGCTGTTTAAATGTCAGTCCACAGGTGTTTGCCAGAGTTCTGACCTGTCCTATTTTCTCCTCAGGTGCCATAAGTTTACTCTGAATTTTATACCACTTAATCAAATTCCTTTATAATTTTGTTTAAATGAAGGATTGGGTACATGCCTATAGTCTTCTACTGAGATCTATGGCTGAAAGGCCTGCTGATAATACAAACTCAGCTTCCCCCATCAAATCCCACTCATTATTTCAAAGTAGAAATCTTGATATTATCTTCAATCTTCTTTCTTCTTTTCTAAATTTTCAATTCTGTGAATTTGTACACTGGTAAATTTGATCATGACAACTGCCCCTAAAGTCATGCCATTTTTTCTATTCTCAGAGACAGTCACTTGCTGTCCTTTCCCTGAATTACTGCAGCAGGCTTCTGATTCTGTTACCAACCTTTCCATGTGATAGTCACAGTTACATCCCTAAGTTATAGACCTGATCATTTCACCCTCCTATTAAATCACTTTTCTGGTTGTCCACTTCTGGCATAGTGAAGTCCAAACTCCTTAGCTTAGCCATCAGAATGGTTCACAGTCTGGCCACTATCTATCCTCCAGCCTCCTTTTCTGGTAATTTCTTTCAGAGGACTGCTGCCTACTCCCAGAATATGGCATTTACCTTCGTGTCACTCTTCCTTTACTTGGTTCTGACTGTGGACTTGAATGGGCACCCAGTTTTTCCTTCTCATACTCTCATCCTCATTATTGAATTCAGTCACCTATTTTATGTATTTAATTTTTTACATAATTGATTCATAATATGTATTATAGCCGTTTTTTTTATTCAATTAGTTTTAGTTTTTTTTTTACATTTTAAAGCAGATGAATGTTATTACTTTCAATTGTCGCAAACACCCTGTGATATGAATACAGTACATTTTTCCATGCTCTTAGTGAGGGGCAAATGGATTGTATTTGCTTTTTTCCTGTTTGGATAAAAAGGCTACAAAGAGCAATCTTGCCATTGTATCCTTGAGCATATGTGCACAATTCATTAAGTAATTAATGAATTAGTTTCAAATGGCTAGTCTGGGGACCTGTGGAGAGTAATGAGGAGATGGTGAAATGTAGACACCTGCCATCATTTTCCAAATTTTCTTCACTTGAAATGTCCTTGTATGAGGCATGATAGTGTCAAAATGCCCATGTTATGCTTGGTTTGGCATGTAGTTATATGATGCAAATAAATGTAAGGAATGGAAGGTTTAAAAAAAATTATTAACTTAGGTTTTTTCTATGCCATGTAAAAATGTGCTTCCATTTTACCTATTTGTGGCAACAAATGCAAAATTTTGAAAGTCAATTTACATTGCATTATTTTCTCTGTCCAAAATTATACAAATAGATTAGTACTTTGTCAATCATTTATTCCTTACAGACCTGTTTTTTTTTACAGTGAAGTCTTATTATATACTTACTTGAAAATTACAATAGACCATACTGTTCTAAATGTCACAAAATACAAAAGAATAAACAACTGGATCTTTACCTAAAACTACTTGCCCTTCTAGTTACACTTTTCTAACCTTAAAATATTTTAACTAATTGAAATACCCTCATATAAATTGAATCACTATTGCATACTATAGAGGGCCTTTCATTTTACTTTGTGTAAGAATTGCCTGGGGGAATGTGTTAATATATATATTTTTAGTTTCCATTATGTAACATTCTGATTCAGTAGTTTTTGGGTACATATTTTGAACTTTATCTCTCTCCTTATCACAACTGCCACCACTCCAACGGTCCCCTGGAAACTGAATTCTTCAGAAACGCAGGCTGAGTCAAAGGATGAGATGGTGGTGGTCATGGCACTAGCTGCAGTCCTGGTGGCAGTGAGGGCAGTGTTGGTAACGGTGGTGGCAGTGGTGGCAGCTGTGGTGATATTGGAGGCCGTAGTTATGATGGTTGGAATGGAATAGAGCTGGCATAATTCAGGTCTTTGGAATTAAATAATCCAAGTTTGAATCTCAGTTTTATACTATCTTTATCATCTTGGTCAGGTTGGTTAACTTTTCTGCACCTGAAGTTTCTCATTTATAAAACAAAGATAATGATTTACCTTATTCCTAAGGCACTCATAAGGCCAGGCCTGTAGAAAGTACATAAATAATGCCAAGTGTTATGTATTCCTAAAATGGCTTTGTTTCTTTTCTGATTTTGTAAACAACATCTTGAAAGTAGATTTTCTATAGAAGAGGAGAAATATATCCCAAACTCTAGATCTCTGAGTTTCATACACCAAATACCAAGGTATATTTTGGTATTTTATTACCCTCATTTCTGTAAATATTGCTTAGTGCCTTTGAACATCAGAAAGCTTAGAAGGCATTTCTTTAGGAAGTATTATTTAAGTATCTATTCTTTGTCCTGAATATGAATCAATAAGGGGATTATATGTTAACATTGCATGTTGTAGAAACAAATTTCACTTTTTTTTTTTTTTTTTTTTTTTTTTTTTTTTGCCAGTCTGTGAATGTCATTTTCTCCCATAGGAGGTACTCAAGTGAAAAACTGGAGAGCTTCTCATCAGACACACACTCTGTTTCTCTGTCCCTCCCTGTCTCTGTCCCTCTCTGTCTTTGTCCCTCTCTCCCTCTCTGGTGTACTTCACAGAGTAACTTGTTAAAAATGCCTTGCCTCAGATATATCAAATTTACATCTCTGGTACTAAATTAAATCTTAAGAATCTAACTGATAAGATAGTATATGGAGACTTTGGTATAGATGGTCCAATAGATGATGCTATGAGAAACACTAAGAAGAAGAAAAATAATTCTGGAACTTAGCTTCTGTGAATTTCTTCATCAGTAAAATGAGAAAATATATGAAGTGCCAGACACATTAGATTGTCATTAATTTTATTCTCCTTGTGTAAGGCAAGATGATTAGTGGTTAAAAATATGAACTTTAGAATTAGACAGACTTTAAGATTAAATTCTAATTCTTTACTGCTTAGCTAAGTGCCTTTAAGCAATACTTAAGCTTTCTGCATGCAGGCTTCTCACTTGTGATGTGGTAACAATAACTGTAGCTGTACCTACATTTCAGGGTTTTTATGAAGACTAAATGTGATAAATTGTAAAAAATAGTTGGAAAATGACTGCTGGAAAGTAGTGTTTAAGAAATTATGTATATGTATTTACAGTAATAAAAATTACTATTATTTCCCCTTTTCTCATCTGAATATGCTATCATATGTATTTACTTTTATATCAAATATACTCACACATATAAATAAGTTTATTTAATTTATGGTATACTGTTTTAATGACCATAGTAGGACATTTTGCTTGCAGGATTCATTATGTTATCAGTATTTTAAATCAGTAGTAATATGGTTATTTTGACTCTTAACTATAGAACTAGTGGCAAATTTTAACAGTGCAAATCCACCATATTTCAAGGGTTTTCTTACTGTTTCAGTTTTGTCTCTTTTACATGGTTTTTGGAATGGATCAAGTGATTCAGTCCAGGAATCAGCAGGTTTATTGATAAGAAGACTAACACCTTGGATATAATAAATAGCTTACAGAAAAGAGCCAATACCACAGTCTTAGGAATGGACAGGGATTTGTACTTCTTTTAATTTTTTTTAATTTTAATCATTGTTGAAGTACAGTTTTCTCCCTTTTACCCCCATTCCAGGCCATCCACCCATCCCTCTCCACTTCCCTCCCATTACTACCCTCACCCTAGTTTTTGTCCATGTGTCCTTTAACTTTGTTCCTGTAAACCATTCCCTTTTCCCCTGAAATTCCCTCTTCTCTCTCCTCTGGACACTTTCTGCCTGTCCTCTATTTCAGTGTCTTTGACTAAATTTTGTTTCTTTCTTTGTTCTGTTGTTTAGGTTCCTGTTAAAGATGAGATCATATGGTATTTGTCTTTCACTGCCTGGCTTATTTCACTTAGCATAATGCTTTCCAGCTCCATCCATACTGTTGCAAAGGGTAGGAGCTCCTTCTTTCTTTCTGTTGCATAGAATTCCATTGTGTAAATATACCATAGTTTTTTGATCCATTCATTTACTGATGCACGTCTAGGTTGCTTCCAGCCCTTAGCTATTGTAAATTGTGCTGCTATGAACATTGGGGTGCAAAGGTTCTTTTGTATTGGTGTTTTAGGATTCTTAGGATATAGTCCCAGCAGTGGAATTGCTGGGTCAAAAGGCAGATCCATTTTTCTAAGGAAGTCCCATACTGTTTTCCATAGTGGTTGTACCAGTCTGCAGTCCCACTAACAATGCACTAGGGTTCCCTTTTCTCCACAATCTCTCCAACACTTGTTTGTTGCTTTGTTTATGATGGCCATTCTGACCAGTGTGAAGTGGTATCTCATTGTGGTTTTAATCTGCATCTCTCTGATAGCTAGCGATATTGAATGTCATTTCGTGTGTCTTTGGATCCTCTGCATGTCCTCCTTGGTGAAGTGCCTGTTCAAGCCCTTTACCCACTTTTTAATTGGGTTGCTTGTCTTCTTAGAGTGGGGTCATGTAAGTTCTTTATATATTTTGGAGATTAAGCCTTTGTCTGAGGAATCATTGGCAAATATGTTTTCCCATACAGTTGGTTCTGTTTTTATTTTGATACTGTTTTCTTTAGCTGTGCAGAAGATTTTTATTTTGATGAGGTCCCATTTGTTTATTCTTTCCTTTGTGTTCCTTGCTCTAGGGGACATGTCAGTAAAAAAGTTTCTGTGAGATATATGTGAGATTTTTCTACCTATGTTCTCCTCTAGTATTTTAATGATGTCATGGTTTATATTTAAGTCTTTTATCCACTTTGAATTTATTTTCATATAAGGTGTAAGTTGGTGTTCTAGTTTAATTTTTTTTTGCACGTAGCTGTTCAGTTCTCCCTACACCATTTGTTGTAGAGTCTATTTTTACTCCATTTTATGTTGCTGCCTCCTTTGTCAAATATCAATTGACCGTAGCATCTTGGGTTTATTTTTGGGCTCTCTGTTCTGTTCCATCGGTCCATGTGCCTGTTTTTATGCCAGTACTAGACTGTTTTGATTACAGTAGCCTTGTAGTATAGTTTAATGTCAGGTATTGTGATCCCTCCTACTTTACTCTTTTTTCTAAAAATTGCAGCAGCTATTCAGGGTCATTTATGGTTCCATATAAAATTTTGAAGTGTTTGTTCTATGTCAGTGAAGTACGCCATTGGTACTTAAATAGGTATTGCATTGAATGTGTATATTGCTTTGGGTAGTATGGACATTTTGATGATGTTAATTCTTCCAATCCATGAACACAGTGTATGTTTCCATTTGTTTGTGTCTTCCTTGATTTCTTTCCTCAGTGTTATGTAGTTTTCTGCATATAGGTCTTTTACCTCCTTGGTTAGGTTTATTTCTAGGTATTTTATTTTTCTTTTTGTGATTTTAAATGGGATTTTTTCCTTGATTTCTGCTTCTGCTGTTACATTGGTGGTGTACAGAAATGCCTTTAATTTCTGGATGTTGACTTTGTATTCCGCTGTTTTGCCAAATTAGTTTATTAGGTCAAGTAGTTTTTTGGTAGAGTCTATAGAATTTTCTATGTACACTATCACGTCATCTGCAAACAATGACAGTTTTGTTTCCTTCTTTCCAATTTGGATACCTTTTATTTCCTTTTCTTGTCTGATCACTGTGGCTAAAACTTCCAATACTATATTGAATAGAAGTGGTGAAAGTGGACAACCTTGTCTTGTTCCTGTTCTTAGTGGAAAATATTTTAGTTTTTGCCCATTGAATATCATGTTGGCTCTAGGTCTCTCATATGTGGTCTTTATTATGTTGAGGAATGTTCCCTCTATTCTTGCTTTGCTGAGTGTTTTATAATAAATGGGTGCTGTACCTTATCAAAAGCTTTTTCAGCATCTATTGATATGATCATGTGATTTTTGTCTTTGCTTTTGTTTATGTGATGTATTACATTTACTGATTTGCGAATATTGAACCATCCTAGCATCCCCGGGATGAATCCCACTTGGTCATGGTGTATGATCTTTTTAATGTATTGTTGGATGAAGTTTGCCGGTATTTTGCTGAGGATTTTAGCGTCAATATTCATCAGCATTACTGGCCTGAAGTTTTCTTTTTTTGTTGTGTCTTTATTTGGTTTTGGAATTAGGATGATGTTGGCCTCATAAAAAGAGTTTGGGAGTCTTCCATCATTCTGGGTTTTTTTGGAATAGTCTGTGAAGGATAGGGGATAGCTCTTCCTTAAATGCTTTGTAGGATTCTCCTGTGAAACCATCTGGTCCAGAGCTTTTGTGTGTTGGGAGTTTTTTGACTACTGCTTCAATTTCACTTGCTGTTATTGGTCTGTTCAGGCTTTCTGCTTCCTTTTCATTGAGTTTTGGAAGATTGTATTTTTCTAGAAATTTGTCCATTTCATCTAGGTTTTCAAATTTCTTGGCATACATTTCTTCATGGTAATTTCTTATAATCCTTTGTATTTCTGTGGTATCAGTTGTAATCTCTCCTCTATTTATGGTCTTTTTCCCCTATTAAGAGACTTTTCATGAAAAGTACATATTTTGGATCACATTTTTGTTTTAGGTATTAATATACTAAGAAGTACAAAAAACTTAGGCTTCAGCCCTTTCACTTCCATTTTAAACATTGAGAGCAGCTATCTTGTGTCTTCTACCTCAGTTTTCCCAAATGCATTGAAATCCTGCTGCTTTTTTTCCCCTTGCATGCAAATTCTCAACCCCAAATAGTAAACACATTATTCTGATATAATTTAGTCTAGGGCATGATATGATAGATATGGATTGTAGAAGACTCACCATGTCACAGTGGCCTTAGTATACAACTACTAATTGTAACAATGGCCATGCCATTCATTTCCTAAGATCCTCATTTTATTGATAAGGAAACTGACTCAGGGAGGTTAAGTACAATAATTTGTCCAGACTTACACAGCTCATTATCAGCGAAGCCAGGTGTATCTAGTTGAAAGATTCTGTTTGTGTGTGTTTTGTTTTGCTTTCATTACATTAATCTCCTCTGTTATTATAAATTATTTCCCTAAACTGTCATGAATAAATCCACATTAACCATGGGATCATTGCTGTATTTGTGCTAGCTATAAGATTTCATCTAAAGATTTCTCTCACCATTTTAATAATAAATTGTCATTTAAGTCATTTTTCGCCTTCATAGAAATATTTCATGAATATCAGTTTTATAGAATAATCTTTCCATGTAAATGAGTATGGTTTTATTTTAAGTAGGTTGGCCAAGTGCACTTCTTGGTTCTTACCAGGAATGTGAAACTCTAATCTAAACAAATCTCAGTAGTCAAAATATAGGTAATTAATTAATATGTACATTGCCTAATCTATGAGAGTGAAAAAGATTAACAACCTAGCTTCTTCCATTTACTAATGTGATTTAGGGAAAATATTTAACCTTTTTGAACCTTGATTTCCTAACATACAGAATTGGAATGATGACAGTAACCTCCTCTTAGGTTTTTTGGGGGGATCACAAGACAAAATGCATGTAAAACAATTGGTACCATCTCTGACCCAGAGTAAGTGCTCAGTAAATTCACTTACATTCCCTGTCTATGGACCGAATAGTTAGCACAATATTCCCAGATCTGGGAATGATGCCATTATACAGTAGGTGTATTTCATAAAAGAAGTGTGAATAAATGACACTTTTTTCATCCAGACTCAGAGGTGTTTAAAAAGTCTGTAGGACCAGGTGTCACATCCCTCTTTAATTGTGATAGGACTGCCCAGTGTTCTAATCCTGGTAGTTGTAATGTGATGACGTGCACAAAAGCTCTTGTTGGGATGGGGCGGGGAATCTCAGCAGCTCAGTTGCTCAATAGCTACAAGGTAAAACCTAATTTAACCGATCCATCAAAATAATATGAAGCCTCACGCACAAATGCACTGCTCCCTGAGGAGGATCATGTCCAAGTTATTGGTCAAAGGCTGAAAGGAACCACATTAGGATGAAATATTGTTGGGATATGATAGATGTCTTCTGTCTCAAATTGACAGAACATGCACTGGTGTACAATAGTTTACTTTTCCAATTCTTTCAAATGTGTGTTCCCTAGGTCAGCTAAGCTTTGACCACTTTCCCCCGTTACTTACTATGTATTATGTAACAAAAAGGGGGTCATGTCCAGTACCCTAGAAATACTGTTCAGAAGTCACAAATAGTCATTATTATATCATTGAACTGACATTAAAACCTATAAGATATATGTAGTGTGTCAAAGCACTTCATTTTTTCTCTCCTTATAGTGCAGCTAAAACTTTACCTGAAATAGCTACTTCGAAAATAAAAACATCACCCATTTCCCACACAGTCTAGAAAGTTTGATGAGCTGACATAAAGCCTGAGTGTGTAAAGAAATTACTGCCGTGTGAGTCATTTCAAGAAAGACAACTTTACTTCTTTTTATGTAGTAGATCCTTCTCCATGTCTGTAGGGATCTAAAGTCTACTTTTTTAAAGCCTTTTTTTTTATTGTTGTCCAAGTATAGCTGTAAATGAAGTAACCAGACCCTTGATTAAGCCATAAGTCTGTCTTAGACTTGCAGTAGTTAGTCCTGAGCCTGAATATGTTCAATCCAAACTAAATAACAATTAAAATGTCATGTGTGCTGAAATTATTCTGTTGTTTGTTATACACATATGAATGATTAATGAATGTATATTTTTTGAAGGGAGTTCTCTAATTGGCCTCTTTGAGTTCCACCTAGGCAGAGATGTGGAAACAACTTGGTTCCTAGATGTGATTCTCAATCATTTTGATCACATAGCCACTTTCTATTCTTAAAAGCCATTGAGGATTTCAAAGAGCTTTTTTAATGTGTGTTATATCTACCAATATCTACTGAAGAAATTAAAACAGATAATTTCTTTCAGTATTTATTAATTCATTGTTTTTCTGCTGGGTAATTCCTCCCTCAAGGAACACAGAATGACTGGTCACATGAGTGGGGGAAGAGAGCACACAGGGTAAAGGTAATAATCAGCAGAAAAACTCTAGTGTTTATGTTTTTTAAATGTTATTACTGCAGTATTGCATATTTATTTGTGGATGTTTGCATATGCAGTGTGAGGTTAAAGTAGGTTTACAGTCGTTCATATGGAAAAATAATATAATAAGTAACAAATAGCAATGCAAGAATAATTCTGTGTTTCACATATTCACAAGTATGAACCTATTTCTGCCCCACCCTGTATTATCTTAGTACTCCTACTGGTTGTTCTGGCACCTATTTCCAGGTACTTGCCCCATTTCCCTGAAATTTACCTGGCCATGTTGTTTCTTACTAATTTATGACATAATTTATTCTGCATATTAGCACAAGCATGGGTGATTCTGCCCGATCTTGCTTTTGTCAGTACTTTTCAACTCAATTACTAGCACTGGTATTATAAAGTTATTAATTATTCTTATATTTGAAAATAATGGGTAAAATTTATTGTCTATCTTTCCTTAAAAATAAAACCCCAAATTTAAATATGGCAAGTATATATTATATTTAGTATTGACTCAACAATTAAAGCAATTATAGTAAATAGCTTCTGTTGCTCATCATCTCAAAATATCAGCATTCTAATTGTTGAAAAAGATGTCTATAAAATGTGATAAGATCTGAATATTAGAATAATCCAGCATCATGGAATTATTTATCTACTTATTCACCTTGGAAAGGGAAAAAATCATATATGTCTTTATTATAGAATTTTTAAATTTTTTTTCAAGTCACAGCTTCTGAAGAAGAAACTGTTTTGACCACATTTTTCCCACGATATGTACCAGTTTTCCTTATGCCTCCTTAGTCTGCTACAGAAACACAAACTGAAAACTAATTGATGTCCATGGGTGTGTTCAGAGATGGGGTTTTCATAATTTTGGTTAGTTCACTTTTAAAGTTGTGTCTTTAAATAACACTCTTCTTACAAGTTGCCCTAGTTGGCAATTTTTAGATATAACTCACCTTTCATGGAATATCGTGAAAATGTATGTCTATAAGATGGATTGGTTGAGATAATACTTTGAGTTCATATTAAGCAATGTGGTAAAGCTAAAATCTGCAACTAAACCACAATAGTGAACTATTATTTGGAGATTAGGTATAGGTTGAATCTTGAGCTAATGCAGAATGAGAAATGCAGGAATTTACCACCTGGAATGCACTGTTTTGATGACTGTGGCTTTGTAATATATTTTGAAATCAGGGAATGTGATAGTTCTAGATTTGTTCTGTTTGCTCAAGATTTCTTTGTTTATTCAGAGTCTTTTGTGGTTCCACATGCATTTTTGGGCTTTTTTTTTTCATGTCTGAAGGCTCATCCCAAGTGATGTATCTTAAATTCAAGATATTCTAACTACAAAATTAAGAAATGTATGTGTAAAGATTTTTATATTTTGCAATGTGCCAATATCAAAGATGATTGAATTTAATTACTAAGCCTATCTGTATAAACTGATGATTGGCTAGCAGAATTTACATGAAGAATGAAGTAAAGACATACATAATTCAAAATTATTACACTGTTGAGTAAATTTAATTTTTTTGTGTGTTCATTTCAGTAAACTCACTGTTTTGTTATTGACAGTGTTGACTTAAATTGGGACTATAAAATAAATGGATATTTCATTAAAATATATATCAAACATGATTATGTATTTCCCAAATTTTAAAGTGTAAATGAGGATTTCTAGTCAAAATAGCAGCTTAGGCAGACATGGCTCACCTCCTCCCACAACCATATCAAAATTACAACTAAAATATAGAACAACCATCACTCAAAACTGTCAGAAATTGAGTTGAATGGAAGTCTGACGATACAGAATTTAATAAACCACGTCCAGCCAGCCTGGTTGGAGGGGCAAAAGCATGGAATGAGTTGGTCTCACATCCACATGTGGTAGATAAAACTTTGGGAGGGATATCACAGGCGTGAGGTGTCCTAGCCCCATACCAGGACCCACAGCCCAGCGTTCCAGTGCCAGGAAGATAAGTCCCCACAATTTCTGGGTGGGAAACCCAGGAGGGACTGAGTCAGTGGGAGAAACCGCTGGAACCCCAAGCAATACCTTTTACTACACTTGATCTTAGACAAAAGGCCAAGAAGCGATAACCAAGCAGTTCCTTTTAAAAAACCCACACATGGCCTCACCTACTAAGAATCACTCACTCCCTCTGAGTTCTAGCAGTGGGATAACAGCTTAATAGTCACCAATGACATACAGGGAGAAACTGAAGTGGCTGACATCAATGTGAGCAGAGGCTATTGTCCCTATTCTACACCTTCCCCCCACAGAGCCAGCAAGCTGGTGCCATATCTGAGACTCCATCAACCTGGCCAGCACTGTTTGCCCTGCCCTGGAGATCCCCTGAGATTCCACTGCACCCAATTTATGGGCTTGCCCAAGCTGCTTTTCCATATGAATGGCTGGTCTTTGTTCATGTTTCACAGCTTCCTAAATCCCCTCAAGCAACAGCTGGCCTTAGTGAGCCCCGGGACTGGCACTAGCAGCAGCCAGCTTAGTTTCACAGCTTGGCTGTGCCTGGGAATCTCCAAGCCCAGGATAAGTAGCAACTATCTCAGATTGTTTTACAGCTCAGGCATGGGAGCCCAAGGCAAAATACAGGTGGGGGCTGACCTTGCCCTGAACCACCCAGGAAAACCCAGAGCCTGCGCACCCCATGGACAGGTATAGACCATGTCAGAGTATCACCACCCTGCCCCTTCACAGCTGATCCTTCACAGTGGGCAAATGGTAGTAGTCAGTGGTCACAGCCAATCCTTGCAGCTGACTGGCTTGGATAAATCTCTCCCATTGACCTGCCAAAGCAATCAAATCTCAACTACAAGAGGAAGGTGTACTCAGCCCATGGAGGGTGTACCTTGAGTATTCAGCTTGGGTGATAGAGGAAACTGTTTGACTGGAGCCTACAAAGCACCTGCTACACTAGGCCACACTACCAAGACACAGAGTCAAAGCATCTCTACCTAGTATATAGAAATGAATACAATGATGCTGCCTAAATGTAGAGATAAAGAAACATGGCCCAAATGAAAAAACAGATTAAAACTCTAGAAAAAGAGCTGAAATAGAGATTAAGCAATCTATCAGGTACAGAGTTCAAAACACTGGTCATAAGGATGTTCAAGGAATTTAGTGAGGATCTCAGCAGCTTAAAAAAATTCAGTCGGAAGCAAAGTATATACTAATTGTAATAAAAAACAATTTACAGGGAAACAACAATAGACTGGATGAAGCCAAGAATCAAATCAATGATTTGGAACATAAGAAAGCTAAAAACAATTAATCAGAATAACAAGAAAAAAATAATCCAAAAAAATGAGGCAAGTATAAGCAGCCATTGCGACAACTTCAAGTGGTCCAACATTTGCCTTACAAGGGTACCAAAAGGAAAGGAGAAAGAGCAAGAAATTGGAAATCTATTTGAAAAAATAATGGAAGAGAACTTCCTTAATTTGGTGAAAAAGTAGACATGCAAGTCCAGGAAACACAGAGACCCCCAAACAAGATAGATACAAAGAGGCCCACTCTATGACCCATCATAATAAAAAGCCAAGGGTTAAAGATAAAGAGAGAATCTTAAAAGCAGCAGAAAAAAGCAATAGTTTCCTACAAGGGAGTTCTCCTAAAACTGTCAGGTAATTTCTCAAAAGAAACTTTGCAAACTGGAAAGGATTGTCAAGAAATACTTAAAGTCATGAAAAGTAGGGATCTATAACCAAGAGTGCTCTACCCAGCAAAGCTATCATTTAGAATTGAAGGGCAGATAAAGAGCTGCCCAGGCAAGAATAAACTAAAGGGGTTCATCATCATCAAACCATTATTATAAGAAATGTTACAGGGACTTATTAAGAAAAAGAAGATCAAAATTTTAAACAATAAAATGGTAATAAATACACACCTATCAACAATTGAATCTACAAGTCAAACTAAGCAATCACAAAGAACAGAGACAGAATCATGGATATGGAGAGTGTTTTGATGGTTGTCAGATGGGAGGGAGGTGTGGGGGAATGAGTAAAGAGGTGAGGGGATTGAGAAGTACAAATAGGTAGTCACAGAATAACCATGGGGATGTAAAGTACATTATAGGAAATGGAATAGCCAAAGAAGTTATTCACATGACTCACGGACACTAACTATGGTGGGAGTATTGCCTCTCAATGGTGAGGAGTGAGCAATGGGGGACAAATCAGGACAACAGTTATAGCATGATCAATAAAATATAATTAAAAGTTTTTTTAAACATAAAAAGAATAAGTGTCAGGTGATTAAACTTATTTTCTTTGTTTTCAAAAATGTTTTTCTAAAGATTTTAAATTATTAAAATAATTAAAAATTTGTTGTTTTTCTTTTAAATTTTTAATTATTAAAATTAAAGGACATATACAACATAACTAGTGAATATAAAAATTTAAATATAATACAGAGTGGGGCAAAAATAGGTTTACAGTTTGTTTATTCTTATACTATTATTTATTAATTATTTCATTATTTCTCATACAAATAACTGTAAACCTACTTTTACCCCACTCTGTATATAGAGCTAGAATTTTTATTTAGTAGTATGAAGATCCAATTAAATTTTATTAAATATTTTCATAATAATAAAACTATACACAATTCTAACATTCAATGTCTGTCTAGTTGCCAATATAAAGAAATAATTTCATGCTGTTTGCCTCTTATATCACCTAAGTACATATAAAAGTAACATGAGCAGTTAATACTCTAAATATTAGTTGACTACCGTGTAACCTTCCACTATTGTGAAGAGCATGCCAATATGTGGTACATACAGAGAAAAGAAAACCAGGGATGCTCTGTGCTACTGGAAATGTTGTCTTGTTATGTAAAACTCTATTACATTTGTATTTTTTGCATCTTTGTAAAAAATCAGTTGAACATAAATGCATGGATTTACTTACAGGCTCCCTAATCTTCCATTGGTCTATGTGTCTGTTTTTAAGCTAATACCACACTGTTTTGACTACTGTGGATTTGTAATACATTTTGAAATAAGGAAATGCGATGCTTCCAAATTTGTTCTCACCTTCTACAACTCAATGGCAAAAATCAAATGACTCAGTTGAAAGTGGTCAAAAGACCTAAATATACATTTGTCAAATGAAGATATAAATTGGTAAACAGATATATGAAAAAGTGCTCATCATCAGTAATAATCAGGGAATCCAAATCAGAACCACAAAGAGATAGTACCTTATGCCTGTTAGAATGGCTAGCATCTAAAATACAATAGATAAAAAGTATAAATGGGAAAAGGGAATACTTCTACACTTTTGATGTGAATGTAAATTGGTAGAGCAATTATGAAAAACAGTATGGAGATTCCCCCAAAATGAGAAGTACTATATGATTTAGCAATCTCACTTCTGGGTGTACTCACATATCTGAAGGAAATGAAATCAAAATCTCGAAGAGATATATCTGGACTCCTGGATTTTTTGCAGCATTATTGACAAATGCTAAAATATGAAAACCACTTAATATAGAAATAAAAAAATTATGTGTACCCTTCTCTTGGGATTTTGTTTTCTCTATTGCATCTAAAATGTTAATATAAGAAGTTGACATTAATATGAATCAGTACATTAACCTATATAAAGAGTTATGTTTTGGTGTAGTAGTTTTATCAGATTCCTATAAAGGTAAAAGAGAACAACCTTCATTTTATTAATTTTTTTCTACAACACACATAAATATACCCCATTAGATAACTATTAAAACTAGTTTAGTTCTCATATCACCAGTTCTGCACTCTCATGTACAAGTCTAGATTACATGAAGAATTTATTGGTTAGTATCATTATGTACTCAAATGTTTTCATCATTCTCAAATGTTTCTTTGATGCTTGGTCAATTAACTACATTGTTAAAATTAAGATGCAATTTTTTAACCGCAATATGCTTTTTATATTACATTCAACATGTTTTCACAATAGAAATAACTTTATGATTCATGATGATGATAAAGCATATACAATATAATATTTATAGTAGAAAATATTGAAAATCACCTGTGAATAGTGAATCAACTTTTGAGTTCTGAGATAACCAAAGTTAATATTTCTCTGTATATTATTCCAGATATAGATTTATACTAAAAATTTTTATTCATAATTATCATATTGAATATGCTTTTTGGTAAACACCCTTGTTGACTTAATTATATAATGCCCAGTTTCCCTTGTCAAAAATATATATCCACATTATTTTTTAATGTTTGTGTATATTATGTAAATGGAACCTCTTTTGGTAATTGTTATTTCTATTCTTTCATTATTATAAACATCATCAAGGTAAACTTGACTTAAATGTATCTGTGATCAATCATTCTATTGTTGTCTAATGATATATTTGGGGAAAGTAATTATTCAATAATTTTATTGATTATCCACTCAATAAGAGGTCTAGCCACTTTTCTTGAGTGTAGGTGACAATGAATAAAGCAGACAAAAGTCCCTATGTTCATGGGACACATAGTCTCATGAAGGTAAAAACAATATAAATAAATAATGACATTAAAAATTGTTGATATGTACTATGGAGAAAAAAGTGTGGAAGGATGACTGAAGTGTCAAAAAGAGATTTGAGGTTGTGAATAAGAGGACCTGAAAGTGGAACTGTTAGGCCAGTGTACATCAAACACTGAGACATAATTGGCTTATTATTTTTATAAACCTTTCATCAATTGCATTTTCACCAGCATATGACAATATATTTCTGACATTAAAAAATCATTTCAAATATTATTTTAATTTTAATATATTTTTCCAGTTTTTAGAGATATAAGATATAATTGACATACAACATGATATAAGTTTAAGGCATACACCATGATAACTTGACTTACATAATTTTAAATATGAAAAATCCAAATATCCTAAAATTTGCATTACTAGCTTACTGATGAAATTGATCTTTGCTTTTCATGACTATCAAACATTTGTATATTGTTAATGTAAATTATCAGTTCATTTTACCTTTAGAATTAGTATCATTTGCTCCTTGTAGCAGAGGCTATAGAAACTCTGCCATTTATTGGGAGACTGTTCTAGCAAGGACCAGCCAACTTCCAGTGGCCAGTATCTGCTTCTGTTTCATTAAGGGTGTTCTCCAAAGTCACAGAGGTCACATAGTGGACCACAGGTGCCAGAGAAGTAACACTCTTTAGGGCAACTTTGAATCAGAGGGTGGGAGGAATTGATGGTAAACAACCCACCTCCCTCACCCTTGCAATTATAACTTTGAGGACTGTGTTCTACACCATTTCCCTGAGTTTCATATGGGATTAAACTATAAAACTACTCCCTTATTAACTATCTTCACTTCCCTGTCTTATTTAACCTCTCTCTTGCCATTGATTTCAGCATTTTCCCTATAAATTACTCACACGTGAATTCTTTTTTTAGGATCATCTTGGGGACACTGAATATCATTCTCAGACAAGAGTTGTTCTACTTCTCCTTAATTGCTACAAGATTTGAATTATCAATAATATAAACATTTACCAGCTACATACCTTATGGACAGTATTTTAGTTTGTGAATTTATATAGTTTTTTCAGAGAGGAATTTTGCAGTTTTGTTAGGTGAAATATATCCAATTATTTATAATTTCTGGTTTTGGAGCCACATTACTTTTTTTTTCTAACCTCACTCTAAAACATATAAAAAAGCTCAAAAAACCAAAGCGTCAAAAGAAAACAACCTCTAATACTCTTAATGTTTTTTATTTTCTTTTGTTTTTTACTTTTCACTTGGGATTTTGGTAGCAGATGAAAAAGGAAGAGATTCAACATTACTTTTATTTCTATATCAGTGATTATTTTTCCTAATGTTATTCAGACATTATATTATTTGAACTCACAACTTGTGTTTGACTATGTTAAGTAACAAGATTAGATTTTTCTAATTTTTCTAAAATCAAACCAACTTTTCTTTCTTTTCCCATTCTGTGCTGCTGTGTGGTCCTCTAATGCCTCAATAAAAACCTTCAGTTAGGAATGAATCTGAATGTGAAAATTCTACACACACACACACACACACACACACACACACACGTCCACCAGTTTACATATTTAAATTTAATTCTTACTGTGAAAAAGTTTGGTCTTCTACTAAATGTGTATAAGGCATCATTGTCTAAACCTTTAGACAAAATGTTTTCTTTTAGCACCAATCGTAGAAACTGGTGATCATTTTACTCCATCTTGGTTTAAGGACAACCTTGATAACATCAGTAAAATGAGTTGTTGAATAATCTACTTAGTTATGACTGACTTCATCCGTAATAATTTTCTTGGCTTTTAATGTGCTCATGTTCTTATGAAACTTCATTTATTGTCCATATCATCCATTTAAGTTTCAACAATAGAGTAATTTCTATCATTATATTTTATTATTTTACCTCTACATACATTATCTTTCCATAACTCTTCTACAAACCTTTAAGGCATATATTTAATTTTATTTCTGATTGTCTCCCCAATGTACAGAAGTGAGAATGAGATAGGAAAATTATTCAATAATTTTTAGATAAAAAGTATAAATTTAAAAGACTGAAAAGCATATGTTTCATTTTACAAAATATCAAACATTCTAATATAAATAGCTTATAGGTAAGTGTGAAATTGTAGCAGTTTTTAGTGCAAGAATATATACTATAAATTGCCAGTATATTTTCCTCTTATTTTTTTCATATCCAAAATAGGGCATTCAGTGATCAGAGACAATGAAAGCTGATGCCAAAGATGCACTCTACACAGAAAATGAATGCTTGATTTTGTTTATAGTTTCATCAAACTTTAATTTTTTTTGTAAGTTAGAGAACAGTTATAAAATGGAATAAGAAAACTCTTTTTTGTTTTTTAAAAATATTAAACTATAGTTCTATCAGTAAAAGACTGGTAAAACAATGTATTTATAGGACATGGTGAAGGACATTCTAGCAATTTTACCAGTATTTTTTATGCTTTACTTTCTTCATTACTATATATAAATTAAAATATTTGTCATAAATCCCGTTGAAATTTTATCACAAATAATATCTCAAGGTCCTTGGATAAAAACTCATTTGAGCTTTGCAAACCAACCTGTGATAGTAATATTACTACCAGAGCCTCCATTTATATGCTTAAAATTTTACATAATTACTTTACTATTATGTCAGGCAATACAATTCATATTAATAATCATCACCAAAATTTTCACTTAAATTTTCAGCATAACTATATTCATAAAATGTGAACCCTTTCATGTTATTAGTTTAATTTCCTATGGATTTACTAAGAGTCAGTAAAGAAACTTCAAATATATTTCACATTACAAATGGCCAGTTTTAAAAAATGTAGAAATTCTTTTAAATAATGTGAACTCATTTTTTGTTTCTCCTTTATTTACATTTCAGATTCAAATTACTATTTCTTAGTCCATACAACCTTTAACAATTTCCCTCTAATCATATCTCATCTATATATGGTCTATCTCTCATCTTCTTTGCTTTCAAGCATTACCTATAAAATGATAAAAGAGAGAAAAATGTTTTTTTATTCTACTTAAAAGTTAACTTATTGTCCAACAAAGTCTAAAATAGAAGTTTACCTGAGCAAAGTATGTTACATTCTGATGTTTAACTTTTTTTCAAATATTTGTCTGCATCATTTAGGAATTTGTATTTAATTCAATTCTACCTTGATGATTTTAATTTAAAAGTTCTGAGTAGCCTAATGACAAATATAAATCTGTAAAGATTCTATAAGAACAAAATTTATGAAAACTTTTCTTTATAATATTAAATTTGGAGGTGTTTTATACTATAGATTGATCTTCATAATAGTGATTTTACCTGTTAAAACTCTGATGCTAAGCATTTCTGATAATGCATTCCCTTTCATTGATGAGTTTTCTTCATATTTTTAGATTTATAAATCATTTGTTTTATAAATAAGGACACATAAACAATAATTTTTGCTCTATGTTGTAGAACTATATTGCCAAGACTAATCACAACTATACAAGAAATCTATTCAAATATGCAGGACTTAAAAACTGGATGGTTTCTAGGGTTTTTGTAACTTTACTTTCATTTTTTGGATGAACTTATGGAAGCATTTTTGCCTTCCGCCTCGTCTTCATATACACATGCCATGCATGGCTTTTTCCCTCTTGGTTTTCCAGAAGGACAAATAACACAGACACAACTGCAATGGACTGTTAAAACTATTTTTAATTTCAAATGGTAGTCTTGGTTAAGTCCTCATCTCATAACAGATATTTGAATCTCTG
Source organism: Tonatia bakeri (assembly GCA_004024845.1). Lineage (NCBI taxonomy): Eukaryota > Metazoa > Chordata > Mammalia > Chiroptera > Phyllostomidae > Tonatia > Tonatia bakeri. Next base: position 40,368 of record PVIA01008533.1, on the reverse strand, counting down.
CTCCAGATTCTGTACTGAGACATCTGCATTATGCTTCTTCACCCCTCACTGGTGGCCCTTCCATCTGCAGATGAAGTACCATGGCTTCCTCTGCTACTACCAGCCCTAATTGGCTAAGAACAAATTTTCCAGCCTTGATAATGTGTCCCTTTTACATACCCCTAAAGCCTTCGGCCAGATTAAATCAAATAAAATTAAACATAAAAATATTTTGAATTATTATGTTGTCCTGAAAGTAATGTGTGATAGGACCATTTCAAAATAAAACCAAGTCAAAATCTTGAGATAGAGAAAATCTTTACAAAGAAGACTGTTAGAATATGTGCTTTTCCCAATGAGTGTGTAAATATGATTATAAAAATAAAACAGAATAAATGTTACCCAAGCTTTTGACCTGACTTTTCATTCACAGGTCCACAGAGTAAAATAATTTTCTGATTTGTGGAGAAGTTCTATGCATAACTAAGGTAGTAATTGTTCATACTCTGTAGTGATGAGAATGATCACGATGCCTGGCAAATAATCAGGGTATACATCACAAAACATGTTTTTACTAGATTTTGATTCTTTTCTTAAAGCATTTTCTGACAATTAGTGGAGAATTATTTTATTCTATCTGTATTTTAATGAAAAAGAAGTCAAGTTATGTGTTCTGAATTATCATTAGATAAACCAGCTTGGTTACTATGCATGCAGCAAATTTATATCTGGATTTGTGAATGGAAAATAAACAGTATTTTAGCTAATTTAAATCATGGGAGGTTGACCTGAATATTATGATTTCTCCTCCTAGACAAGGAAAGGCTAACAGTCTGCTGCAGTATGTTAATAACAACACCAATGTACAATAGCAATAACAGGTATCATTTATTTATTTTTTCAGGTACTAGATATATATAATTTATGTACATTTCCTAACAGGCTTGTAAGTAGATATTATCTTTCATAATGAGAAAATTACTGTCTCAGAGTCTCAGAGATCAGAAGTGATTTGTCTATGATTACTAAAGATGGTAGGGACAAAACTGGGGTTTGAATTATAATGCATCTGACTTCAAAGCTTATGCTCATTTCACTAGTCCTGGATTTCACTGTTGATAAGAGAATGTTCAACACACTTTGAGTGTAAGATCTATTTATGTACTATTGATAGTAGGTGGTCCAAACCTTTCAGAAAAGTAAAACGGGAAAAGATTTCTTTCTATAGGTACATTCATCAAGTCACTCATTGAGTACATTCTGTGTGCCAACCTGTATTTGAGGACTGATAGATACAAGCATTGCGATTCTTTGAGATTCCCCTATTGCAGTTCCCATCTATGCCCAAGGGAGGGGGGAATAGTACAAATCCCATTTTTAATTTAGACAGAACTAATATTTAACCCACATACACTGTGATGATTTAATCTGTTGTTGAAGTATGTGTATCTGTTGACAAATACCCTTTGTCTCAAGCACCTCCCCAACGCAGGGCCATCCAACTGTCCCAGCCCTTTTCCAGGACCACTTCAGACCTCCCTAGCAACTAGAGGATTACTGTCTAAAGAGGGCTTTCAAAATTCTGCATCTTCTCTAAGGTTGGCAGCTATGAGGGAGGATCCAGAAAAAAACATAATTATATTACGGAGGGCAGGCCCCTTGTAGTACAGGTTTCCCCTGCTAGGTGAGTTTTCTAGAAACCTATCTGTATCAGTGTGTCAGCTGGTGTTGTTGTGAAAAGCTGTGTTTGGCTTCAGTGAATATTTTTGGAGACTCTTTCAACACTTTTGTCCATGTCATGATGAGTGATTTACATGCACACCTGCCCACACAGCACTGTGTGTTCAGCAGTTTTTGACCAAAAACAGCATGACTCCCATTCCCCACCCTCCCTATTCACCTGATCTTGCCTGGAGGGACTTTTTGTTTGTTTGTTTTCCTGAGTGAAAAAAAAAGCCTCAAAGGGAAAAGTTTCACGCTTGTGGAAGAGGTGAGACAAAAAATGGCAGCTGCACTAAAAGGGATCAAAATCCACAAGTTCAAAAACTGTTTTGAACAGTGGAAAAAAATCTCAGTAGGTGTATTGCATCAAATGGAGAGTACTTTGAGGCTGACTGAAGTTTAAACATGTAAGAATAAATACAAACTTTTTAATAAATAAATTCCTTTTTTGGGGTCTCCCCTCATATTAGGCAGTGCCATCAACTACCAGATCACCCTTTAGACAACAAAATGGGCTTCCATCCTACTAACGCCCAAGGGTTTCTCTTGTCCTATGCAGTCATTTATTCAGTAAATATTTATTATGTTGATCCTATGCCCCATGCTACAGGGACCTCATGGGAGATGCGAGAGCCACACTGGCCCCAACTGATCTGCTGGACCTCCAGATGGTTCACTGAATTCACTGCAGCTCCTGACCTGGCCCATCTACTGTTTGCCTCTACTCAGAGCATGCCCAAAGGAAACCTCTGAGGAGCAAAGGTGTCCAGCTGCCCCCATGAGGTTGTAGCCACACACCACTGTTCCTGTCTCAGTCATCATTACATGGGGCTTTTGTGGATGGTAGCCTCACTAGGACTCTGAGAAAGCAGACAGGGATGGAGAGAGCTGATAGATAGTGAGTGATTCAGACAGCCTCAGGCAAAGACTGCTAACTCTTCCAGCAGAGTGGGGATTTTTGCAAAGGAGGAAGAAGCAGAAGGTGAAAGAAGCCTGTGGGAGTAATATGGAGCCGGGAGATGCCAGGAGTGCAAATTCTTGTTTTCAATCTTCTCAGTTAAATATCACCTCTAACTCACTGTATGACTGCTTGTCACAGGCATTAATAACATCAATAATAATAAATCAAGGACCAGACACCATTCCGACACACTTGAGTGTTCCTCACTCAGTAGGCAAGGAAATTGAGGCATTGAAAGCTTATTTAAAACTTAAATGGCAGGCAGAGCCAGGGTTTTAACCAGCGTGGCCTGGCAGTAAGCCCATGTTCTCAATCACCATTTCATGCTGCCTCTCACCTGACCTGAAGGATTAGTTAAATCCTATTAAAATTAGATTCAGATTTATTGTTGTCATATTTCAATTGATAATAGAAAATTGAATCTTTAGGGATCTCAGAAATGGGCTAGAAAATATTTAAATGCATTTGCTGTTACTTTAATGGAACCTAAGGGAGGAGTCAGCACTATGATCAGTGTTGATATGACGAGAGATTGGGAGTAAAGGGGAGAAAAATGTACTTAAACAATCATTAAAATTAAAAAAAAAGAGAAATTCTCTATGTATTGATACAGCAATGATTACCAACTAAACAGGAGAAAATGTTTAAAGTTAGATGTAGTTCTCTGTGTCAAATTATGGAATAGGTAGAGGCATTGCTTTTGCCAAATAAAAGACTATATCAAGATTTGTAACTATCAATAAATGATTTTGAAATCATTTGCATCATAAGATAATTTGCATCATAATTTGTCACTTATTAAGCAGTTGTATAATAGAAAATTTTGTTAATGTAGAGAATAAACATGAATATATTTTAGATAGTAGATGCATATACTGAATTATATAAACCATCAAAGCTTTTGGAATCTGTGAATACTTAAGACCGATGAATTAGGAAATGCTGATATGAAGCAAAAGTACAGAAGGTCTGGCACTTTCTCAGAAGTCCTTATGCTTTCAGTTTTCATTATAAAGCTATGTTTAGTTAATTTTGTTGCGTAACTCAAGTTTTATATAAAAGATAATTTTTAAATTAATAGAATATATTGGGATATGAACTTTCTTCATAAAATGAAACAAGATATACCAAAAAATAATTGTCATCCCTTTAGATTTTCACTGAGAATGATGGCAAGATGATAACATGAGACTTCATTGAGATACAAATGATAGGCGGAGGGCTAGATTTTCTTATAATAAATCTCACTCCTTCCTGCATATAGCCTTGCAGTGTGTGCAAACAAAATTTGTTCCTCAGCAAAATTAAAAATTGTTACTTGTCATAGACTTCAAGGACTCTCACATATCCACAAAACCACACATTTTAATTTGCGAAGGCCAAGCAAGGGTCTACTTGAAGTAGCATAAAGTTTATGATTGATTACATGAGGAAAGAGCCACACAATCATGGACGTTTCCAGTGAGACAGGATCAGATCATTCAGCCCAGTGCTTCATTACAAAGATGAAGCAACTGAGACCTGGATCCCTGAGCTCAAGAAGTCTGCTTGTGGCAGGGCTCAGATAGAATTTACATATAGCAGAAACACTGTTTTCCAGTATCTTATGTTGCCTTCTCACTATGAGAAAAAAAATCAATTATTTATTATAATCATTTTTACCTCAGTGAAGTTTTAGAGGGAGTCCAGAAACAATCAGTGTATCTACAGCAAATTACATAAAACTGTAACTAATTGAACTTCTGCAGGAGTCATGAAGTTGGCCAGATACGGTTTTGAAAGTGTCCTAAAAAAGGATGGCTTCCACATCGCTGTTTGTGGGTAGGACAAACCATCTGGCCAATTTCTTAATGCCTGGAATAGAAGCAGCTAAAGGTTGCCAACCCCCCATGATCAGAAATGAGAGTCTCTGACAATGCCTATTAATTATGTCAGAAAACTAACTAAACTAGCCACATGTGCACGCCCACATGCCGCATGGCAGAGGTTAGGAGGCAGCTCGTGAAGTTTAAACAGCTAGAGCTTTGGAACTTTGATAGCTGCAGCATACTTGGAAGTCAATAGCAGAATACAAAGGCTTTTTGATATTACTTTATGTACTCTATCTTTAAAACCCAAGTTTCAGGTCCTTCATGCGGAGGAGACTGCAGAGCTGAGTTCACATTGTTGTGCTGCTGGTTTCTTTGTTTTCCCAGCAAGACGATTTCAGCCACTCAATTCCACAGCTGCCATGTAGCAGACGCTTTTTCTTGTGAGTGGGGAATTTTTTTAAAGCATAGCTACATAAAACAATGGACCACATTCAGCTCTCCATCTGTCTTTTAAGCTTCCAGAGGATAGCTTAAAGAGGCAACAGTTTATTTATAATCCCCATTATACTCTAAAAAATATTTAACGAAGGCTAGTTTTTAAAGTTATCAGAGAAATCACATAATTTAGGATATGAGAAAAAGCACAGTGCCGCTGCCTGTAACTTTCCCAACCCTGCGGAGGCACGCAATTTGTCTGTATGCTTTATTCCATTTTGAACATGACATTGAGGGAATAAGAGATGACAGCAGTTCACCTAAAATCTAGTGTTGTCACTGACGAAAACCTAAAATACTTCCAAATCTGTGCTTGAGAGAAGAAAAGCAAAGTAAACTGACATATCTTGATCAGAGGTTCAAAATACGGAGATTTTGGAAAACTAGAATACTAAAAAATACATATTACTGATCTGCTAATTGTGCTCTGGTACATCACGTTGGTGCTCTTCAGGTTAAGAGTGTGTTGAACTTCGTTACAATGCTTCCAAGTGAGATCTGCTTAACTGAAAACCTAAACGACATTATGTTCGGGTTCCCAGTCTCTTGAGTGTCACATCTAACCCAGAAGTTTCCACAAGTGGCTAGAGTTGTGTGGTGTTCGTTTTCTTTCTGATTCTTTTATTGTGGTTAAAAGGTAGGGACATAACAAAAAGGTACAGATCAAATAATACACTTTCCTCTGGAACGAATGTCCGGACAGTTTGTCAGAGAAAATAACTCATTTGTAGAATGCTTATTTGTTCCTTTGAAGGTACTTATTTGCTTAGCTGGGGACTCATGAAAAGTAATTCTTTTGTTAAAAGCAGTGCTACAGGACAGATAGGATGCTGATTTTCTTCCTGAGTTCTTGTGACAATTTGTGTGTGTGTGTGTGTTTCTTTTTTTTTTTTGAAAGGGAAAGGAACTAATGTATTCTGATGCTTTATGCATTCTAGATGCTTTAAAAGCATTTTCTCATTTTGTTGTCAAAAGAAATATGTGAGTCAGGTACTTCTCTTAAATAATGTATACACATTCCATATTAAAATGAAAGATTTTACTAAAGTCATATTTTTACTTCAAAGGCTTTTGCAAATCAAAAGGTCAAAGGTCACATCAAATAAACATCACAGCTTTTCAATTTCATTCTCTTTAAATTGCAAGGTGGCAGGACATAGACTTTGTTAAATCAGTTCAAGTCCAGATTTTGAGATTTTATAGTCCTGGAAATTGGAAAGATTGAAAAACACTCTTTAAAGATATTCCTCTATACTGTTTGTAGTAAATTCAATATCTCTCATTTTGTAGTGATTCCCAATTTGTGTGGCCCAGTTTTCAACTTATAAGTACTGTTAGAAAAGTAAATACACTGGAAATAAGATGAATTTTACCAAAATTACCTTTGGAATAAAGGGAGTTATCTCAAATTCTCTTACAATATCAAACACTCTTGAAACAAAGTCCCATTTGGAAAGGATGTATTAATTTAATACTTTAATTACAGCTACATATGCATGCCTGTAGAAGTCAACTAAAAGAGTTTCATAAAAAAGAGGCCAATAAACTCTATATTGACCTAAGAAATATATTTGGGTATGTGACCTTACAACTGTATATATAATGTTGTTGCAAATAAGTCATTTAAAGTGATTTAAAGAAGTAAACAGTTAAATAGTTATAATGTGGAGATTACTCATATACAAATACAGAATGAATGAAGAAAACACCACCATTGTATTGTGATATACAGATAACTACATAGGAATTAGGATAAAATTTGCCATCACATTATCAAAATTGCTTTCAGAAATTACCGTATTTGTAATTACTTAGATGGAGGTGAGGATAATGTTCTCTAGGAAACTATGTGACTGAAACTATGTGGGAAAGCTGTTAATGCCTAAAATGCATGTGAAGAGTTTAAATCAAGCTGTTTCATGAAATGTGAGACAGGAATATGGAAATTCTTTATTAATAATTTAAATAGCCTCAGTAGGGAATTAATATAATTTAATTTTATGTAAATTTATCTTGTGTATTCAAACTGAACACATTCTCTTAAAATTGTGTCATAAAAATTTCTACCAGAATATAAGCCCCATGAGGCTGCCTTCTAGCATTTTGGAAACAATGGGCTTTGGTAAGTACCTGTTGGATAATGGAGGAATTAAGAGTGATTTTTATCAACTACAGAGAAAAAGATGTACTTCATGATTTGATTGATTGATTCAGTCATCTAATGTTCTTTAGTACACTGGTCCAAGCATTTCTCAAAGTTGAAAAATAGTGCCTTGATTCTGAAAAGTTATGTTGTTTTTCAGCTCTTTTGAATTTGTTGGTAATTATTCTCTGAGGTTTAATTTTTTTTTGTTTGTTTTGATTATTTTATGTTTTTCTAAAATTTCAATTAATATATTCCAGTGTAACTTAAGTTGATTTTGTATAGCAAAGAAAGATACCTATATAACATGAATTTTCTTATATTTTACCTATTGTGTATTTTTTTTTAAGTTCAGCAATTGAGAAATAGAGAATTTAGGTTATGAACACTTCGTGTTCATATCTGGTCCCAAGTAAAATGATTTTGTTAATTTCAGTAAACCATTTCAAATTTTACAATGATTTTCATGAAAACCAGTTATATATTGCTTTAATTTTCTAAAAAGAGGTTTTACCATTAATTTGGGCTGTGGGAGGGCTCCACCTGCAGGCCACCCCCACCCCCTTCCCCGGCTGGCACGGATGAGAGTAAGTCTACTAAGACATGATCTGCTTGGGGAGGAAAGGTGGTTGATCTCTCAAAGGAGAAGGGCCAAGAGCCTTTTCCTCAGTGGACTTTTATTGGGTTCATTTGCACAAGAATACAGATAAAACTCATTAATCCTTGTCAGGCAGTAAGGATCAAACAATAGATAACATACAAAGAACTCTGAGGGCCTATTCTGAATCAGGGTCAGATAGCTAAAGAGCTACAAAACTTTGAGGAACAAACTCATTTGTTGCTTGGACCCTTATTTAATTGAGAGCATTCTAAGCAAAGCAGGTTTCACAGGATTTTACATATTCTTTCTTAGGTCTGATTACCAAGGGAATCCGCCCTTTCCAGCACAGGGCTGCACTGTCCTCTATTGTTGTTTCAGGCTTAAGTCAGGCAGGGGAACTAAGGCAGCCAAGAGATTAGGAGACTTCTCGCAGACAGTATGAGGACTCAGGCTTTGTTAAAGCCGAGGGGTGAGGGTCCATCACTCCCTTTTGCTGTAGCCCCCAAGTCCTTCCTTGGGAGCTTCCCACGTGATCGTGCCTATCTTAGGTCATTCCCTCCTTGGGAAATCTTACCTATCATTGGGTAACTGACCAAGCATTGGGGGCCAGTTATGAATGAAGTGAAAGGAGCAGAAGCAGCACTCCTGCCAGGGAGATAAGCTTTATCTCCTTAGTGGCTTCTGGTCCAAAGGTTGCTCACTCAGCCTTAGCCATGGGGGTGGGTTACAGCTTCTGAAATCAGACAGGGCGGTTCCCAACATTGGGCATAAAATATTTTTCACTTCCCCGAAGCTGATAAATTTAATATAACATATTTTTAAGCATTTTGTTATAAATATTATTTATAGATCAAGTATTATCTTAAGTATATCAAAATATTAAAATGTCAAAGGTATACTGATTTTTGCCAAATGTTATGTTTCATAAATGCTATCAGTATTTCCTAAATATTGAATATTTTCATATGTTTATCATGAATGTGTGATTTAAGGATGTTAATATATTTTTCATTTTTCATAAGCATTTTTCTAGTATATCAGATATTAAGTATATGAATTATCAGGAATTAATGCATTTTTCTATTGAATTACATTTCTGTGAAAGTACAAGTAAGCAGCAATTTAATATCTATGAATCTATTTATGTTCAGCAGTAAAAGTCACAGGCAAGTCACTTTCATTTATCATTATTGCCAAAAAAATAATTTGGAGAACAAACAGGGTTATGTCTTATTTATTAGAGCATAAATAAGTTAAATATCACAAAAAATCAAAGGAAAGGAAGAACAGGTATTGGTTTATGGACATAATAATGCTTTGTTCATAAAGACTATGTGTATAACTTTCCTATGTCTTAATGCTCTTACATACCGATGAAAGAGAATGATAAATAAAGATTTAAGGGAAAGAGTTTGATAAACATTGTTTTGTCCTTTAATAAACACTGCTTATTAGGAAGAAAATAAGGAAGAAAGCCATATAATGAATTGTTTAGGAGATTTCATTGAATGTCCTTTGTTATTAGAGTACTATGTGATATTTGTATGTATGTTAAAACCTTTCTATTTTCTTTATTTGGACATCAAAGTAGAAAGCAGTAAGGTTTTTTTGTTCATTCATATTTTGTTTTTGTTCATGTACAATTGTCTCTATTTTCACCCCACTGCAACTCCACACCCCACCTAACCCCACCTCCCACCCTCTAACCTAGTTTTAATTAAAAAATATTTTAATATAATTGCTCTGCTCTCATGGCTTATGATATAGTGAAATAAATAATAGTAAAAGTTATAGTGAATTAGAAATTTAGCTAAAATTGTGTCCCTATGTCTTCCCTTTATACAAGTTCCAAGATGTTTTGTTCTAAATATGTATTATGAACTCAAAAATAAAACTGATAATGACCATATAGCCTATTTATATAAGTATGTGTGCACATGTGTGTGTAAAAACACTTGTGCTGTGATGTATCAGGAATCTAAAAGATTGATTTATATGATTAATATCAATTATAAATGTAATTATTTTATTTTTAAGTATTTTGATATATACAAAAGTATTATTTTTGTATGTAAATATTAATCTTATAACCTTGCTAAATTAACTGATTAGTTCTAGTAGTTACTGTGTATATTTCTTAGATTTTTATACACTAATAATAAGGAAGTTTGCTAAAAGAGAAATATTACTTCTTGCTTCAGCTACGTTATGCTTTTTGTTTCTTTTTTCTTCTGTTATTGCACTAGCTGTCACCTCCAGTACAATATTAAGTAAAAATGGTGAGGTGTAACATTCTTGTCTCTTCCCCAATTTTAGAGGGAAAGATGCTGGTATTTCACTGTATTTCAGATGTAGGCTTTTAAAGACATAGATTTCACATATATGTGTTTCATTGATTATAAAGGCATCTCTTTTACAAAACTGAGGTCCTATGTCCCTCATAGTGTTTGTTGCATTATGTGCTACTTAGCCTGATATTTACCCTTAATTTGTTTTTGAACTAATTTTTTGGTTGTATCTCTGCTCAACTTTTACTCTCTTTGTTATTTAATTTACGTATGATCATTTCAATAGATGCATAAAGTACATTTGAAAAAAATCCAACAAACTTTCACAATAAAAAACAAATCAGAGATTGAAGAAATGTTCCTCAAAATAATAAAGGCCATATATGACAAGCACACAGTTAGAACTAACCAATGAATTCAGTACAGTTGAAGTACAGAATATTAACATGTAAAGTTCAGTTATGTTTTTACACACTACCAATAAACTCTGAAAAATAAATTGGGTAAACAATCCCATTTATAATACATCAAGAACTACAACACTTTGGAATAACTATAATTAAGGAGGTGAAAGATCTGTACACTGGAAATGATTAGATGTTGATAAAATAAATAAAACACAAATAAATGGAAAGATGTCCCATATTCATGAATCAGAAGAATCAATAATGCTCCAATGGACATACTACCCAAAATGATTTACATATTCAATGAAATCCCTATGCAAATTCCAATGACATTTTTCCAAGAAATAGAGAAAACTATCCTAAAATTCTTCTAGGGCCACACAGACCCCAAAGACCCAAAGTGATCTTGAGAAAAACAAACATAGCTACAGGTATCACACTATTTGAATTCAAAATAAACTACAAAGCTATGTTAATTTTAAAAGTGTAGTCCTAGCATAAAAACAGATACACAGACCAATGGAACAGAATTGACAGCCCAGAAATAAACCCATACATAGGTCAACTAATCGCTGACAAGGGGGCCAAGAACACAAACTAGGGAAATGACAGTCTGTTCCAATAAATAGTGATAGAAAAACTCAATAGTTACATACAAACAATGAAGTTGGACCTTTATGTTACACCATAAACAATAATTAACTGAAGATGGACTAAAGACATAAATGTAAGACCTGAAACTATAAAACTTCTAAAAGAAAGCATAGAGGAAAAACTCCTTGACATTGGTCTTAGCAATGAATTTTTGGATATGACCCCAAAATCACAGGGAACACAAGAAAAATAATTAAGTAGTGCCACATCACACTGAAACCTTCTATACAGCAAATGGACATTTTCCCAAAGAAAACATAAAATGGCCAAGAGATAATATGAAAAGGTGTTCAGCATCACTAATTATCAGGGAAATGAAAATCAAAATCATAATGAGATATTACTTGATACCTTTAAAAGATAAGAGATAACCAGTGCTGGCAAGAGCATGGAGAAAAGTGATTGCTTTCACACTCTTGGTGGGACTGCAAAATCCTGTAGTCATTATGCAACAATGAAAACAGAACTACCATATGATCAGGCAATCCTATTTCTGGGTGTTGATCCAAAGAAAATGAAATTAGGATCTTGAGAACATATCTGTATACCTATGTTCTTTGCAATATCATTTATGATATTCAAGATATGGCAACAAAATAACCTAAATTTTTTTCAATAAAAGAATGGATAATGAAAATGTAATACACACACACAGAGTTAAATTGCAAGGTGATGGGTTAACACATTGTGTTCATTATTCCACAATGTGCATGCTTATCAAATCATCACCTTATACACATCGAATATGCTCAATTTTTATTTCTCAGTTATAACACAATAAGCTGAGAAGTGGTGAAGAAGAAAAGAGAACATTTTAAGAAACAAACATCTTTATGTATTGTTGAGAACCTGTAGGGAAAAAGCAGAATTATTTATCTAAGATATAAAATGGAAAGTTTAATAGCTATGTGGGAGTATAAGCAGTCTTTATATTTTTATATTTTAATATTAATAATTATTCTTAAAATTATACATTGATGCTTCAATTAAAATTCTCAATGTATTGACTAGGTAAATATAGGAAAATGATAGTAACACAAACCTTGAAAGATAAAAGGGTGAGATCACTGAATAATTCACAACATTGGAAGATTAAGGAAGTGTTTTTGCCCCTCAGATTTTAAATGAAATTTCAAGTTACAGAAAAAAAATATAGCATTTGATTCTAGAAAATATAGCATTAGGATCACAGAGATTACTTAATAATAGGTGTACCATGTAAATTGTACTTGTTAAAAAATTTCTCACTTCACTTAACAAATCCATATATATGCAACATGATGTAAAAAATGTGTATATATAATTATATGTAATATGCATGAGGCCTATACAGAAAAAGTCCAGTCATTGTTAGTATAATGACATTGATAACCTGGAAGCCAAGGAGAGTGGATTGGAATGCACATTCATGAACAATGACAACTTCACTGTACTAGTCAGTGGGAGTGGTAGATGCTGTTGAGTGAGCCATGTGTGCTGTGTGGCTGTCACATTCAAAATGACTGAGCAAGCAAGTAGAACAATGAATCTGTATCAAATTTTGCATTAAGCTTAAACATTCCTCCACAGAAACTATTGGATGATTCAGAAGGCTGCAACTATGGGCAACTGGTGACTGGCAACTTCATCATGACAAAATGCCCACTCATGCATCATGCCTTGTGCAGTTTTTTTGGGAAAGATCAAATCATCCAGGTGACTCAGCCCCTCTACAGTCCAGATTTGGCACCCTGCGACTTCTAGTTTTTCCCTGAACTAAAATCACCTTTGAAATAGAAGAGATTTCAAATTGTCAATAAGATTCAGGAAAATATGACAGAGCAACTGATGGCAATTGGGAGAACTGCGTGAGGTCCCAAGGTGCCTACTTTGAAGGGGACTGAAGCATCATCATCCTATGTACAGTGTTTCTTGTTCTTGTATCGTTTTCAACAAATGTCTCTATTTTTCATATTTCATGGCTGGATACCTTCTGGATAGACCATGCATATAATTGTAGCATTGCTTATATTTCCATAAATATATGAAAGAAATACTTCTATCTATCTACCTCTCTAAGCACCTATCAATTCTTTTTCAAATATAATTAGAACAGTGCCTGGCATATAATACACATTCAATTAAATTGTTGTTGAATAAATATTGATAATTCCTTCTGATCACTCCAGCATTTTAGCACTATATTACTGCTATGGGTGGTTTTTTTTTTTTTTTATTTTCTCATTACTTCCTAGATTTGGGCACATTGAGCACATACTCTGCATCTTTAGCAAAGTAACTAGTACAGCATTTATTATTGGCTCATGTTAATTATGATATGACTGTGAAAGACTTTGGTTATTATGAGTCAATAAATATAAGACATTATTGTCCTTCAAACTGATTTTTTGGTGTATACCTTGCATTTCAGAGCAAGGACTCAGGATCATAAAAATGTCATTTCAACACATGTAAATAATGCATGTAAGGTAATTAGATTTCATCCACAAATTATAAGCACATATCAAGGCTAATTTATGATTTGTTTAGCTTTTTGCTTTATATGAACATTAATTTTTATTTAGTCATTATTGTATATTACTAATTCAACTTTCCAAAATATAGCCGTCATCCATTTTACTTTTCTGATAAAATGAAATTCAACTTTTCCTAAACTTAGAAATTAAAAAAAAAAGCTATAGGCATACTAGTTTCTGTGAAATTTTAGAAAATCTAAAAATAAAAAATGCTATTATTTCTTGAATATTTTAAGTTGAATAGTGATTTTTAACAATGTAATGGGGTTTATTGTTGTACTAATGATGTCAGTTTTCACTGACATTTTTGGATAGAAATACAAGTCAAGGTGTCAATAAAGATGGATTTGGTTGTTCTTAACTAGATAAAAGTATGCACCATTTTTAATGTTTATCTGTTTTAAATATAGATAAAATTATGTTTTATATCTACTAATATAGTCTGATTTGGGTTGTGCTTTTAAATATAATGGAAATCATTTATTATTCAAGGTAGACTTCTGATAGGTTTCCGTCTTACATTAAAACATTTCATCGATCTTTTCTTATGTCTATTACAAATCGAGGAATAGCAAAGAGAAAAAGTAGTCTACTTTTCTCATAGCACATAGCCTTGCACTGTCAGAAATGTCACAGGTTAATGGTACAGCTCAGCTCCATTTATCTTATTCTGACAACTCAACCAAGCTAGCGCAATCTAGCAAAAACATTCTTCCTAGACCAGGTGACATTCTCGGCCTTTGTTCCTTTAACGGGGTGGCTCTGAGAGCCGTTAGTGTGCAATAACTTTCTACAGAAACTTTTTGGTTTAGGTTTCTTCAAGGGAGAAAGGTATTCAATCAAGGGAGTTTTTAGAATTTAAAATCGTGTCTTAAATGTAAGGATACAGAGCATTCTTTTACTTTGAACCAATCTAAGATTATCTAAAAACTGTAGATATCTTTAAAATATTTGTCATTTTAGAGCTGTAAAAAATTAGAAAATAACTTATAATTATCTAACTTTTTGATTATATAAATTTTTTTTAGTGCTGAGAAGTTAAACTTAACACTAGGATTGATATCAGGTCTCAGAAATATTGCCCAGGTCACTTTGTAAATGAGTCTGAATATCTATGTGGAATATTTCTGACTGTGTTGATGGAAATTTAAACAAGTTATGACACTTGAATATTTCTAAGGCCATTTCTTTGTTCTAAATTTGATATTGAATAATATCTTGCCTTCTCTGTCAAGCGAGTAATCATATTAAAATAGTGACTCTGTAATATTTTTCTCTATTTTTGACCAGTCAGATTTAATAAGATTTTTTTCCACTGTAATAGAAAATCAATTAAAAAGGGGGAAGTATTTTTTTTGTCTTTAGGTATGACAGATACATAAATATGTGTGGCAATATCTTGCTGCCATTTTCAGAGCAGTTTTTGCA
This sequence comes from Tonatia bakeri, assembly GCA_004024845.1. Taxonomy (NCBI): domain Eukaryota; kingdom Metazoa; phylum Chordata; class Mammalia; order Chiroptera; family Phyllostomidae; genus Tonatia; species Tonatia bakeri. The sequence continues at coordinate 25,363 of PVIA01008533.1, read as the reverse complement.
TTTTTGAAATAAATTTAAAATGTAGTTCAAAGAAATCTTTTCCTCTTGCCTGATCATAAAACCATAAACATTTAATCAATTTTGCATTTATTGTTTTTGTATATTTAAGTTTATAAATGTTTCATATTTAGTTTTCATACTGATAATGTAGTCTGCTATCTCTGCAATGTTTTTAAATCAATTTTAAAATGTCATTTTTATTTTATTTTGCAAGAACTTTTAAGATTAATAAGACAAAATCATTAGCCATCTTTGAATTTGAATAAAACCTCCTTTAGTAGCACATTCTCTGATGACCATAATTTTTTTACAATATACTCAATTATTTTGACATTACTATTTTTAATCATTTGTTTTATAGAGAAAAATAATATTTATTTCTGCTGAAGGGCAAATGTTTTTTATTTATTTCCAATCGGAATTTCAGATTAATATTCTGATAAAATGTGTGAGCAAATTGCAATTGTGATTTAAATGTATATATAAATAATGAGATATTAAATGTTATTCCTATAATTAACAATAAAAAACCAGATGAGTATAACATTGGAGAAAAAAATGTTGTGTCAATTTTCAACATATTTTATGGTAATTTATGTGGTTTAAAAAATATTGAACTGCCTTTGTTCTTACTGAATTGTAGCTAATAGCTCTTGAATATAATGGAAATTGTATGACAATAGCTGAAGTTTCTTGAGATATGATCTTGAGACAGATTATTTTTTAGCAAAATGACCACAATGATTTTTTGTCATTAATAATAATTCTAAGAGATAAGGAAAGCTATTCAAATAGAGTCCTTGGCTTTTTCTATTTTTGATGATTCTAAGAATTATTTTGTAGTTCTGCAGCAAAATTGGCATATCACACTACATCATTTTGTTTTTTTGAAATCAGCCAATTAATTCAATTCCATCATTATTTTGTATGGATAGATTGAATTAGTTTTATCTGGAAAATCTTCGCATGTTTATATGGATTATAGACTAAGAGCTGGTGCTTAATATGTAGATGATTATTAATTTATTTCACAACTTAATTAAAGTCAGGGAAGGTTGACTCATTGTCTGATTAACAGTTTGATATTATCTATGGATGATGGGCATATCAGCTTTTTATAGAGTTATCCAAAGTTTCTATATTTTCACATATCCTATTTCACTTATGAACTTTTCTTTTAATTTGACTGTGTTACTGATTATTCCTATCTTGTTTATTTGGCTATGCTAATTCCTTGTATTCTATTATTCACGTCACATTTCAAAATGTTGTTGATGTTCTCAGATCTTACAGATCAAATTACTTTTTAGACAAATGTATCTGTATTGTTTTCAAGATTACTGTTCCTTGTAAACCTCCCACTCTTTCAGACATTCATTCAACCGATGTTTATGGAATACCTTTTGGTGCAAATGTGCGCATGAATTCATTGTATCAGCTTAAATCATTATTGAATTATTTTTTTCTGGCATTGATATTCTCAGAGTGTATGTACAAGATTCACAACTAGGTAAGTTTTGAAACAAAACCACTCTTTTTTACTCTCTTTATCTTGTTTTGCTACTCAAGGAGTTCACACTTCTTTGTTGAACTTTCTATGGCATCTAGAGTTTTTCCCAATCCATTATTTTCTCAACATTTACTAGTAATAAGAATATGTTCAAGTAGCAAAAATGGTAGATAAACAAGCAGAAACCCTTTTTTGTGTTATTGTGAGTGATTAATTGTATGTGCCCTTTTATCAGAATTACTACTAATGCTACCTTCATAAAGTAGTTTGCTTTCTTATATAAAATTCACAAGCTAAAATAATTATTTGGCTATTTTGATAACACATGTTATTGGTGGCTTTTCAAGGCTTCTTCTTGCTATTTTTACTATTCTAAATTCATTTGTAAATGAGTACAAAAAACATAGAGTTTATTCTTTTTTTAAAATTTTTTATCGTTTGTTATTAGGTTCCACTTATAGGTGAGATCATATGGTATTTGTCTTTCACTACCTGACTTATTTTACTATTATTACTTATTAATAATAGTATTATTATTTTCCACATGAACAACTGCATTTAAGGTGGTTAACATACCAAATTAAAATATATACATATATGTGGGAGATAATAATCAGAGAACATTGAGTATTAAGTGATATAAATGTCTAGTCAGAGACAGAATGTATCCAAAGACTTTGCTTTGGAAAGCTTGATATGAAACTTTTCCTTTAAGAAATGATGAACAATTAAGATTGCTGCCCATCATGGTGCCATACCGTTTCTATTTATCTTTCTTTTTTAAAACATATTTTATTTATTTATTTATTTATTTATTTATTTATTTAGAGAGGAGGAAGGAAAGGAGAAGGACAGAATCATTGATCTGGGAAATAAACATCAATCTGCCTCCCCTGATATGTACCCTGACCAGGGACTGAACCCACAACCCAGTCATGTGCCCCAACTGGGAATCCAACCAGTGACCTTTAGCCTTGCAGAAAGACACCAACAAACTGAGCTACACTACTCAGGGCTACAGTTTCTATTTTTCAACAAAAAATTAATCTAGAGGTTATTTGGCCATGAGTGAGAATATTCTAAAATGCACCATTATCTTATGTACTAAGAACAAAAATATACTACCAGTCTAACTATAGTCATTAAATTATGGGATTTCAGTTATCTAGCCATACCACTAGGACACAAGAGCCAAGTTCATACATGTACAGACAATAATAACTAAATTCTGATATATGTTTGTCTAATAGGGCCAACTCCATATTTTAGAAATATTAAAATGTGAAGAGTAAGTGTCTTAGAATTGGTGAACTATAGTAATGCCTGTGAAGTGGTAGACACAGTGTCTAACACAGAAGACTTAATAAAACATTAGAATATTATTATTGGAAAATCTGAAACAAATCAAATGTATATTTGATTTCTCTTGCTATAAATGGTAAATTTAGTTTTGGTAATATTTACTAACAATGTGTGCAAAAAACTAGACTTCAACCATAAGGAATTTAGGTTGCTCACTCTGTCATGGCTTTATTTTTGAGTTGATAAAATGACTGGTGGAAATAGACCGGTGCAGCAATTTGTCTTCCTGCTTCAAAGGATTTTAGAATGCCTAACTGAACCTCACCAGGTTCTTACTGATAATCTTGCTAAAATCAGAGCAGTATCTGTTAACACAAAGTTCTCAAAGAGCAGAGCGGTGTTTCTTGGCTTTACTACATACTATGTAGAAAACAAAATTGTTGTATGTATAAATAATTCTGTTTTTAAATATTTTATTATGGAATATGAAAAGAGAGCAGTAAGCTATTTTTTAAGTATTTGGATAATTACAGAATGTGTCAGTATGTATGTATAAGAAAATCCTTCAAGGTACTTTATATTATGTTCTACATTCTGTCCTACATAGAGTTTCAGAAATGCACATCTCCTCAGGTCAGCATCTTTCTATTTTAGCTTAAGTAGGTTAAATAGCATAGTTTAAATAAATGGGTTAGCACAGAAAAATTACTTCCCAACTTAATTTTTAAAAGATTTTAATATACCAAATGTCTTACTAAGATAAATATTTTCTAAATGTTTAGAATTTCACGTAAAACAAGGCTATGCAATGACTGTCAAGAGGATAAAACTTAACCTTTAGAATATTGACTTCATCCCTTGTATGCTTTGACTGAGTAGTGGATTTCTTTATGTGTAACTAAATTTCCCAAGTATGGACTCTCAGTTTAGCAGACACCAATATATTTTTAAACTTTATAAGTCTGATGAATTTAAATATATGAGGTAAAATAAAGTGAAAGAGGAAAGGAGAAAGAGGAGAAGGTGAAAGTGAGAAGAGGAAGAGGAGGAGAAAAAAGAAGTGGAGACAGAAACCAATATCTTTGATTAAAATGAAGTATTTTTTTAAATGTTGAGATCCTCAATGTATATTAGAATTTTAGGGGAGATTTCAAGTTCAAAGGTGTGAGATAGATCTTGCCCTGGAGAGGGTCAGAGTTAAAAAGGAGACGGTCATGTCTAGACTATTCACTGGCATGAATTTTGACACAGTGCGTACACAGGGGTGATGTGCACCCAGATTAGGAAGGCACTGATTCCGTTCAGGTGAGAACAGGAGAACTTTGGAATACTACACTAAGGAGGTGATAGTTTCTGAGCCTGGAATAATAAATAAGGATTTGTGATACTGATAAAAAGACAGAGTGTCTGTCATACAGAAAAAGAAAGTATAAAGTGTGCAAGACTGGGTCACATTGTTGGGAACTGCAAGTACTTTAATAGTAAGGCTTCATCAGTCCAGGATCATTCTGGCATCTCTGGGTCAATTTTACTCAAGGAAAAAGAAAGTTTATAATAATTTTTCTGGTAGTAATTAAGACATTATTTTAATTAAGCCAAAGATAAATGTATTACAGAGTAGAGAAGAGCATGCATGAGATTTTAAATAAATTTTCCATTTGGAAATGAATACTTTGTTTATATGTTTAACCTCAGCTCCTATGAATGAAGATGCATTTTTCTCAGCTGTTATGGATATGTTTTCATAAAACTTTAAAAAATATAATTGTGAATGATAAGAAGCCACTTTCAAAGTAGTGTAAAATCAACATTTCACCTAATATCAGTAATATCTGTAGGACAGAATTTGGAAAAGGGTATCTAGGAAATGTCTGCAAAATAGCTTACAAGTTAATGTTTCAGGGTACTGGCAGGCTTGTTCCATGTAGTCACAGAGGTTCATGGGTACAACCATTTTTGGAAAAAGAGGAGAAATCGGAGACAGAGATTCCTTCTTGCAGACATCTTTGCCATTTATATTTTATCACAGATAGAGCATACAGACACGTACAGTATATTTATCCATGAGAATGACTGCAAAATGCAGCACAGCCTTGTGCAGAAGAAAAAAGGGAGAACAGATTTTGGGGGATAGCTTATATTCATTCACCTCTAAATGCTGTAATTACATAAATTCTTGGTTGGAATCATGTTACTTTAATTCTAAAAAATACCATTTATTATAGCCAAATTCACTGTTTATTATAGCCAAATTCCCTATGGAAAGATATCAATCTGCATTTTCTAAGGTGCTGTTGTATTACTTTGCTTGAGCTTTCACAACAAAATATCACAGACTGCATGACCTAACCAACAGAAATTTATTTTCTCACAATTTTAGAGGTTAGGAGTTTAAGATAAAGGTTTCAGACAATTCTGATTCTGATGAGAGCTTTCTTCAAGGTTTGCAGACAAGACGCTTTCTCACTATGTCTTTACATTGCCTCTTCTTCCTGCGTGCACATGGAGGTAATGGCAGTCATTTCTCTCTCTTCCTCTTATGAAGACACAAGCCTTCTCACATCAGAGCTTCGTCCTGCTGACTTCATATAACCTGATGACGTCCTGAAGACCCTATTTCCAAATGCAGTCACATGGGAGGTTAGGGATACAAAATATGATACTAAGGAAGAAAACTTCAGTCTATAGAACCTATATTTCATCATCTTTACCCATCTAAAAAGGATTTCTCCCCCATTTCCTCAAAATTACTCTAAAACTATATTTTAAATTCTACCTTTAGTGAAAAAAATGTCCTGCACATAAGTTAACTGCTATAAGTAATTCCTGAGAATAGAAAGGACATCTTTCCAGTCTTACAATGAGCCAACTACACAGAGAGAATGTTTCTGGAAATAGAATGAGAAACCCAAATATTGGAGCCTTTTCCTTCCTCACTCATTAAATTTTCCTAGCATTGCATGATTATAGATTGTACTCAAAAATATTTTTTTTTGAAAAATTCAGCCAAACAGACCACAAAGAAGGGAATATGCTTGCAACTTCTAAAACTCTACTTTCAACAAATATTCATTAGGACTTCTTTTTTTTTTTTACTTTTTTAAAATTTTAATTGTTGTTCAGGTACAGTTTTCCATCCTTTACCCCCACCCCAGCCTACCCCTCAGTTCTCCCCTCCTCCCTCCCATGTCTGCTTTCTCCTTGTTGTTGTCCATGTGTCCTTTATACTCTTCCCCTCTTCCCTGAAATTCCCTCCTCTCTCCCCTCTGGTCACTGTCAGTCTGTTCTCTATTTCAGTGTCTTTGGTTGTATTTTGCTTGTTTCTTTGTTTTGTTGATTAGATTTCTGTTAAAGATGAAATCAAATGGTATTATTTTTTACCACCTGGCTTATTTCACTTAACATAATACTTTCCAGTTGCATCCATGCTGTCGCAAAGGGTAGGAGCCCTTTCTTTCTTTCTGCTGCATAGAATTCCATTGTGTAAATGTACCATAGTTTTTTGATCCATTCATTTACTGATGGATACCTAGGTTGCTTCCAGCACTAAGCTATTGTAAATTGTGCTGCTATGAACATTGAGGTGTAAAGGTTCTTTTGGATTGGTGTTTCAGGGCTCTTAGGATATAATCCCAGCAGTGGAATTGCTGGGTCAAAAGGCAGATTCATTTTTAGTTTCCTGAGAAAATTCCATACTGTTTTCCATAGTGGTTGTACCAGTCTGCAGTCCCACCAACAGTGCACTAGGGTTCCCTTTTCTCCACAATCTCTCCAACACTTGTTGTTTATTGCTTTGGTTATGGTGGCCATTCTGACTGGTGTGAAGTGGTATCTCATTGTGGTCTTCCTTTGCATCTCTCTGATAGCTAGTCATATTGAGCATCTTTTCATGTGTCTCTGGATCGTCTGTATGTCCTTTTTGGAGTAGTGTCTGTTCAAGCCCTTTGTCCATTTTTTAATTGGGTAGCTTGTCTTCTTAGAGTGGAGTTGTGTAAGTTCTTTATAGATTTTGGAGATTAAACCCTTGTCTGAGGTATCATTAGCAAATATGTTTTCCCATACAGTTGGTTCTCTTTTTATTTTAATACTGTTTTCTTTAGCTGTGCAGAAGCTTTTTATTTTGATGAGATCCCATTTGTTTATTCTTTCCTTTATGTCCCTTGCTCTATGGGACATATCAGTGAAGATGTTGCTGCGTGGAATATCTGAGATTTTTCCACCTATGTTCTCCTCTAGGACTTTAATGGTGTCACGGATTATATTTAAATCTTTTATCCTCCTTGAGTTAATTTTTGTGTATAGTGTAAGTTGGTGCTCGAGTTTCATTTTTTTGCATGTAGCTGTCCAGTTCTCCCAACACCATTCATTGAAGAGGTTATTTTTACTCCATTTTATATTGTTGGCCCCTTTGTCAAATGTTAATTGACCATAGAGACTTGGGTTTATTTCTGGGCTCTCTATTCTGTTCCATTGCTGTATGTTCCTGTTTTTATGCCAGTACCAGGCTGTTTCGATTATAGTGACCTTGCAATACAGTTTGGTATTAGGTATTGTGATCCCTCCTACTTTGCTCTTCTTTCTCAAAATTGCAGCAGCTATTCAGGTCGTTTATGGTTCTATATAAATTTTTGAAGTGTTTGTTCTATGTCTGTGAAATATGCCATTGGCACTTTAATAGGTATTGCATTGAATCTGTAAATTGCTTTGGGTAGTGTGGACATTTCAATGACGTTAATTCTTCTGATTCATGAACACAGTATATGTTTCCATTTGTTTGTGTCTTCCTTGATTTCTTTCTTCAGTGTTGTGTAGTTTTCTGCATATAGGTCTTTTACCTCCTTGGTTAGGTTTATTCCTAGGTATTTTATTTTTCTTGTTGCTATATCAAATGGGATTTTTTTCTTGATTCCTGCTTCTGCTGTTTTATTGTTGGTATACAAAAATGCCTTTGATTTCTGGATATTGACTTTGTATCCTGCTGTTTTGCCAAATTCATTTATTACGTCGAGCAGTTTTTTGGCGGTGTCTACAGGATTTTCTATGTGCAGTATCATGTCACTGCAAACATGACAGTTTTGTTTTCTCCTTTCTGACTTGGATGCCTTTTATTTCCTTTTCTTGTCTGATCACTGTGGCTAAAACTTCCAATACTATGTTGAATAGAAGTCATTAGCACTTCTTAATACAATGGTTATCATCCTAAGTACTGAGAATACAATTTCAAAACCTGACTTTAAGAAGCTTAAAATATAGTGGGTGAAATGGCATGTGAACAGGAAATCACAAAGTTCTGAAAAGTACAGGGCATGTTAGGAGTACTCAGGAAGGACAAAAGAACAAAATGTGAAGGGGATATAAAGGGCTTCTTTGATTGGCTCATTCTCTCCTGAAGGGGAAGTATTTAGCCTGGATGTTATATACCTTTGTAGGTTGTGCGTTTTGTATATTAAGAAGAAGAGGGTGGGGTAACTTTGTTTCAGCCAGATAAATTGTATATGGGAAGGTTCTGGGGGTAACAAAGAGCATGGGACTTATATCCAAACCTCATCTTCCTGTCAGCTCTCCAGATAAAACTTGCAGTAGTCCTCTAGTGACTATTACCTCATGAATGAATTCTGAAATATTTGAAAGCCTTCGTAATCTTGAGAAGTGTGGAGAGTTTGTTATTTTATGTTACTTGCAAACTAACAAGTTATCTTGCCACACTTGGATGCTGGCAGAAGATAGGAGACACCTGCATCTGAGACGTAGCTCTTTTATTGCTTGAAGCAATAGCAGTAGCAAGAGTAGCAGCATTTGCACATTTACCCAAGACCCAATTCCTTTAGGTGGTATGAAGAAGGCCAGGTGATGCCTGCAAATGCCGAGTATTGCATGACAGCAGAGGAATATGCAACTTAGGGAATTCAAATATTTTATCAGGTGCAGTAAGCCTGCCTGAACTTTGCACAAGAAGGAGACATTAAATTTATTACATGGAAAAATAAACAACTTGTCCTTCACTCTGGAATGGTATACTATATCTTTCAAGGCTGTTTATAAACATCCTTGAAAAGCTAAACAAAACAACCAGTGTCTTTGCTTATAAGAAATGTAAGAGACCCAGAGAAAATTCTTTCTCAACAATTTTAAGACTTTGTATAACCTTATTTGTTCTGAATATGCAATTTTATTTTCCTTTTATTCTTCAAAAAAATGTACCATTGGATCAGTTTGCCTTTCTAGAAAAGTCCCACCTTTCCTCTGCTTATCTGTAAATGACTTAACAGACAGACCCACACAAAGCTCCCTTTTTGTGTGTCAGGAACTGGGCAGGAGCTCAGATTTTTCCCTACTTTCAGGGTGACATGTTAACTTGTTGGCATATCACAGATGCCAGAAAAAGATGTGAGACTCCTGGGTCAGTGACAAAGGACTTCATTACTCATAGCCAAAGCAAAAGCAATAGCCAGAGCTTCACATTTATTTTTGTTGGTTTCCATGCTCCCTGTATACCTTAGAAATAGGCCTGCCAAAATTACCAAGTGAAAAATACGGGATATGCAGTTAAATTAGAATTTTAGTTAAATATTTTTTCACTGTACATATGTCTCACGCAATATTTGAGGCACACGTGAAAAGAGTCCATTGTTTATCCAAAGTTCAAATTTAACTGGACATCCTGTATTATCTTTTATCCTCATCCAAGGACATTTTATCTTTGTTTTAAATGAGAGGGAGAAAGAGAGAGGAACATCAATCTCTGGTAGGTGCCTGGAGTGCAGACTGAATCCACAACCTGGGTATGTGCCCTGACCTGGAGTCAAACCTGTGACCCTTTGGCTTACAAGATGATGCTCCAATGAATTGAGTCACGCCGACCAGGGCTGGACATCCTGAATTCTTCATGGGGTCTGTGCAAGACCAGTGCTTGATGCCTGCATGTACAGTGGGCTATGTGACAGAAGAGAGAACTGGAGCTTGAGAGATTCGCTGCTGGTTTAGAGAGAGTGGGAGCAAGGCTATATGGTGGAAAGAAGTGAAGAGATGTTATTTTATCTCTCTGAAAAAACCACTGTAAAATTGACTGGGTAAAGAATGACCGGGGTCTTGCATTCTTTCCTTGTGCAACAGAGTCCTGAGGGCGCATGGCAGATCCTGTCCTCCAGCATTCTGAAACCTATAACTTACATGTCCTGTAATTTCTATCTAAAGGACAGTGCTTGGATAAGCACTATAACTTTGGATATGTGCATCATTAGTATTTATTTAGTTTAACCTACCTTTGTTTTTAAATTTGCTCTGTAATCTTAGTGATGCCAGAAGATACGTCTTACTTTTCCTATTTTAAAGCTTTTACAGCATCTGCTATAATGATCATCTATACATGCTATCTAAGAAGGACTTTTAATTAATTGATGATTTTAAGATGGATAGTTTTTAGTTTGTACATTAATAAGGATAAGAGTAAACAAATAATAAATTCTTTGGGAAGATATTTATCTGAACCTATTTGTAAGTAGTATTTTTTTTAATCTAGGAGCAAGTTGTCTTGATCTCTGCCCTATAATAAATATCAAATTTCTACTTCACTTTTTATATTCCCAATTACCTACTATCTTCTTGCATTATCCCTTCATATGTACTGCAAATGAGCAAGCCTGCTCATATTTAAGGTTGCATAACTTTATAAAATTTGGCAGGTTATCACAATGTCAAAGCCTCTACATGGAATTTTGAAGTGGTGTCTGGATATTGTTTCTCTAGATTTCCTCACGGACAAAATGCGAGGGTTTTCTGTTTGAATTTTGCAATCATGAAATGCTATAGGCCTCAAATGCACTTGTAAGTGCATGCACACACACACACACACACACACACACACTTTCATTCGTTTCCTTGTCCCATCCATTCACCACTATTTGAACAGAAGTAGCAGTGAGATGATGCTGTCCTTTGTGCAAAAACAGCTTTTTAGATGGTCTTCAGGACTTCCTCTTTCATACTCAATGGAAGGGATATGTGTATTTTTAGGGCAGGTGAGAAGGAGCATCTGTGATCAGAGGAAGAATGAAGAACAGATAGTTCCCTAGTTAGGTCCTGTGTCAAGTTACATGTCACTTGGAACTGATTTTTTATGAGTAGCTTGGTAATAAGTCAGTAAGCTATGGTCTATGTCTCTCGTGTGCATGAAAACCCTGCTTACATCTAACACCACTCTGTTTCATCTGTGTCAAGTGACAGCTCATAACAATAAAGGGCTTACTAGGCTTGCCATTGCTGCTATTCCACTCACCTAGCAAGTGAGAAATAAAATACACAGTAAAACAACCACCACAGCCTGAGTCCCTAGTGTGATTCTAGCAAAAAATCTCCTTATAGTGAATATAAACCATTTGATTAACAAGGAAACAGGATAATATTGAGAAACACAGTGCATTCTGTAATTGCGTGTTTATACTAAGGTCATAATTTGGATAATATTAAAATTTTTGGATGAGCTGCTCTGTAAACGAGCTGATACCCTGAAAGAGCTCATTTATTCAAAGGTTTCTCATATCCTGGAATATCTTACATTCCTAATGAGTTAAAAGTGCTTTGTACCTACATGTTTTATGTATTGCTGTTTATCTAAATACCCAATGTTTATGGCTTAAAACAAAATGTTTTTTTTTTATCATATAATTCTGTGGGTTGACTGGGCTCAGTTGGGTAGCTCTCAGTTGGGGCTTCCCACTGAGTTGCAATAAAATGTGAGCTGGAGCTGCATTATCTGAAAGCGTGACTGAGATGGGTATCTACGAAGGACCACTCTCACATCTGGAATTTGATACTGGTTACTCACAGCTTTGCCAAATGGGTTCCCGGAGGGAATGGCACAAAAAGAAGCATTCTAAGAGACCCAGTCAAAAACTTTAGGATTCTTTGACCTACCTTTGGAAGTTCCAAAATATCTCTCTGCCACATTCTGTCAGTAAGGCAAGTCACAAAAGCAGGCCCAGGTTCAAGGGCAAGGGAATTAGACTCTGACTCTTGATTGAGGAACAGCAAAGTCACATTGCTGAAGAGCATGTTGGATGCTCTCTGGAAAATATATTGTGCTACAGTTCCTTAGGCTTTGGGGCATGTCTGGATTTTTATACTAAAGATTACATGCTAGCAATTTCAATTAGACAAAGCTGAACAATAACAGTGACCTATCAAATCATTGTTCTTACAAGCTATGATGTGGTATCATCATGATCTAATAAAGATTCTCACAATTTCTGACACTCTTTCTTAATATTACCTGGTATCTAACTCACATTTCTCCTTTCCTAGGCTGACTTGCTAGTGTATAACTTTCTCCAACATTTAAAGGGATTCACCTGACTCAGAGAATGGAAAGAAACATTTTGCTTATCTTGTTATCACTACCAATATGGCATATCTTCACTGTCTCCATCAAGCCTGCTAAGCCATATAACCTTAACATATAATTGAGATTTTAAAAAAGTTTACATTGCAAATAAATCTTCCAGAATAGTACCTTTTCACTTCTTGTCAAATACTAGTCTTCTTTATGTGTTATGGAGATGTCACTGATTCTAGTTCCTAATTCTGAAGTTGGCCACCAGATGAAATCATTTCCAAACTGAGACCTAGAGTTTTCCTTAGAAGATCAGAAGTCAGAAAGTTAAAAATTAAACTATAATCATTAAAGAATGAATCAATATGTACTTTATTTTTCTCATCTCTGAAATGAGGATAATGATACCTGTTCACTTGTGCGCTTATTTAGTGGAAGGTAATGGGGATACAGCTTTAAACAAAATGGCAAAAATCCTTGCATTCATGAACCTTACATATTAAAAGGAGTGAGATTAATGTATATATATGCACTTATATATATATACACACAAAAATATATTTAAGTTAAATGTAAATATATTTAGGTTAAAATGTGTGCACATTTTATCTGAATATTTCTATCCTTCACTTTCAGATACAGTATAAACATGAAATAATTTATCTAATAAGACTTATAAGCAAATATATTAACATAGTATAGTACTTAAACTTTTTTAATCTGTGGGAATTTGAGAGGATTAATGGCATTTATAATGTTTTGAAGTCCCATACATTTAAAGTGGAATACTTCTTGTTTTCCTGCAAACAAAACCACTCCTACCTCTTAGTCATTTTATGCTGATGTCTTTACAAGGCACATGTGAACTGACACATACTTGTCAAATTTTGCCAAGCAATATTCCCTAATAATTAACCTGTGTTATTGTACAAATTTAAAGTCTTTTTTCAGACTAGCAAATGCTATTCCCTGAACCACACATATATCACCACTCATGATATTTTTGAGAAACAACAGATTAAGCGATCAGTTCTCATGCAATCTCCACTCAGAAACAAATGGAGTAGAAACAAATCAATAATGTCAAATAAAAAAGACAAAAGCAATACTAAAAATATTGATTTCTTAATCTCCAAGAGTATGTTATAGATAATAGAAGGGAAATTTAAGAGTATGACTCCAAAGCCTTTTTCTGCTAAACAGGTGGAAAATCATGTTATTTCTGAAAATTAGTTATGGAGAGTTGGTGTCCTATTGCTACTTTGCCTGTGAAGATAGAGCCATAAAATTCAGAATATTAGTAAGAAAGAAAAGAAAAAAAGCAAAGTATTGCTCCCATTTCCTTCCTTGCTATTTGAGGTAACATTACTTAATGTTTTTTCTTTCTTATATTACTAAAATAAAATCTTTAAAATTACTAGTTATAGGAAAAATAAGGAATTTTTCCAAAAACGAAACATTGAATTGGTATTTTAATTATCATGATTTTTAAGGTACCTTCATATTTCTCAATGGTTTTCCCAAAAGTCTCTTTTTATGTCATTTGTTAAAAATGCACATGTTTGTTTATGCAGTGAATCACATTTATTGATTTGCAAATGTTTCACCAACCTTGAATTCCCAGAATAATTCCCAGTTGATCATGGTGTTTGATCTTTCTGATGTGTTGCTGTGTTCAGTTTGCTAATATTTTGTTGAGGATTATAGCATCTATGTTCATCAGAGATATTGGCCTCCAATTTTCTTTCTTTGTAGTGTCTTTACCTGTTTAGAAATCAGAATAATGCTGGCCTTGTAAAATGCATTTGGGAGCATACCCTCCACTTTAATTTTATGAAATAGTTTGAGAAGTAGAGGTGTTAGTTTTCAGAATGTTTGGGAAATTTCACCTCTGAAGTCATCTGGTCCAGGGCTTTGATTACTGCTTCAATTTTATTAGGTATAATTTATCCATTCAGATTTTCTGATTCTTCCTGATTTATTTTTGGGAAATTGTATAATTTTAGGAATTTATCCATTTTATCCAGCTTGTCCAGTTTGTTGGCATATAATTGTTCATAATATTTTCTTACAATCCTTTGTGTTTCTTTGGTGTTGTTATTTCTCCTCTTTCATTTCTGATTTTATTTGTTTGGCTTCTCTCTCTTTTTTCATGATGAGTCTGGTTAAAGGTTCGTCGATCTTGTTTATCTTTACAAAGAACCAGCTCTTGGATTCATTGATCTTTTGTGTCATTTTTTTTAGACTCAATTTCACTTGTTTCTGTTCTGATATTTATTATTTCCTTCCTTCTACTCACTTTGGGCTTTGGTTATTGTAGTTTTTCAAGTTTCTTTAAGTGTGAAGTTAGATTGTTTATTTGAGCAATTTCTTATTTTTAAGATAAGCCTGCGGTACTATGAATTTCCCTCTTAGGGTTGCTTTCTTGGTGTCCTACAGATTTCTAGATTGTTGTGTCCTCATTTTCATTTGTTTCAAGGTATCTTTTCATTGCTTACTTGATCTTATTGTTAACCCATTTATTGTTTAATCACATGTTACTTAGCTTCCATGTGTTTGCATGTTTTTTAGTGTTCTTGTGATTGATTTCTACTTTCATAGCATCGTGGTCAGAGAAGATACTTGATATGATTTCAATCTTTTTAAATGTATTGAGACTTGTTTTGTGTCCTAACATGCGGTCTATCCTAGAAAATGTTCCATGCATACTTGAAAAGTATTTATTTTCTTCTACTTTGAGCTGAAATGCTCTGAAGATATAAATTAAATCCATATGATCTAGCATGTCATTTAAGGCCACTGTCTCCTTGTTGATTTTACTCCCTTTATGTCCATCAAGATTGTTTTACATATTTAGGTGCTCCTATGTTGGATGCATAAATGTTTACTAGGGTTATGTCCTCCTGTTGGATTGTTCCCTTTATCATTATGTACCATCCTTATTTGTCTCTTATGATAGCCTTTGTTTTAAAATTTATTTTGTCAGATATAAGTATTGCTACCTCAACTCTTTTCCATTCGCATAAAATATCTTTTTCTATTCCTTCACTTTTAGTCTGTGTGTATCTTTCAATCTGAGATGGGTTTCTAGGAGGCAGCATATATATGGGTCTTGTTTTCTTATGCATTCAGCTACCCTCTATCTTTTTGTTGGAGCATTTCAGTCATTTTACATTTAAGGTGATTATGGATAGATATGTATATAGTACCATTTTGTTGTTAGATTGTTTTCCTCTGTTTTTTCTTCTTTCTCTTTTTCTTAAAGCAAGCCCTTTAATATTTGTTGCAATACTGGCTTGGTGTTTACAAACTCCTTTAGCTTTTTTTTTTTTTTTTTTTTTTTTTTTTTTTTTTTTTTTTTTTTTTTTTTTTTTTTTTTTTTTTTTTTTTTTTTTTTTTTTTTTTTTTTTTTTTTTTTTTTTTTTTTTTTTTTTTTTTTTTTTTTTTTTTTTTTTTTTTTTTTTTTTTTTTTTTTTTTTTTTTTTTTTTTTTTTTTTTTTTTTTTTTTTTTTT
>PVIA01008532.1:0-70616 GCA_004024845.1 Tonatia bakeri | reverse complement strand
CCCCAGGTCCCTGGCTTTGATCTAAGAGTGAGTTAAGGGTCAGCCCATGTCTGGCAGTGTCTGGAAGAAACAATGTGGGCAACATCAGGAGAATTGCCTGAAAAAAGGGTGTGTGTGGTTCTACATGGCAGGTCCAGAGATTAGAATCCATTTGTCTGCCCACCTATTTTTGTTGAGGGCTGATTCAATGACCAATACGATTTAGATGAAATAGCGGAAGTCAGTGCCACCCAGGATTAAAAACTCCCACTGGCATGGGGGAGGGAGAGGGGTAAGCAGGTGATAGATTATAGGGGTGGGGAAATTAGAGTCCTGGGAAAGAAGCTGATCTGGGAACAAACAGTCCCTGTCATGGCAGAGCTGTGCTACCTTTGAAGTTGTGTTTTGGGGAATGTACCTGTGTGAGAGAAGTGTGGTTCATAGAATTATGTACACAGGGTTATATAAACTGATGGCCTCAGTGCCCTGGGATTGGGATCATAATGGTGAAGGGTGATGCCATCTTTCTTTCTCTAGACAATCTGGAGGACCAATGAGGTATTGCCAGATGAGACCAGTGTCAAATCACTCACACCATCTATGTGGCTAACTTCAATCCCTAACCATTGTATGTGACACCCACTGCATTGATGAGTCAGTGTGACCTACATGCCAGGCCCATAACTGTCCATCAGTCTATTGTTGTGGGAAGACACAGTATCAATAGGAATATAGGAAGAGTGACACCGATGGCACCAAGGCCTGGTATCTTCTCTGATGTGGGGACATGAGCGAGCAGATGGATGTGGAAGGTGGGGTGTAGGTCCATCTTGGAATCCTAGGAGAGAAGCTGATCATGGAATGAATTCTCCTCATTCTAACAGGATATGAAGTTTGAGGACGTGGCTATTGCATTCTCCCAGGAGGAGTGGGGGCTCCTTGATGAGGCTCAGAGACTTCTGTACTGCGATGTGATGTGGGAAATCTTCACCCTTGTAACATCTGTTGGTAAGACCTTCACATCTCTCCTCATTTCCTGAGGTGATGCCCTGCCTTCCCTATTTTCTCCAGAGGTAGGGTTGTCTTTCCCACAGCCAGACCATGGGCTCTGCTAATTTCGACCTCTCTGTTGTCAACTGTGCTGTGGCTGCCAGTACTGAGCTATGTGGAATGTCCTGAGCCATGAAGTGCTGGACTAGCCCTAGCACCTGTTTTCTCAAAAATTGCATGGAAGCCCTGATGGTGTGGCTTAGTGGGTTGAGTATTATCCTGCATAAAAAAGATCACTGATTTCATTCCAGATCAGGGCACATACCTGGGTTGCAAGGCAGGTCCCTGGGTAGAGGCATGTGAGAGGCAGCCAGTTCATGTTTCTCTCACATATCCATGCTTCTGTCTTTGTCTTTCTCCCTCCCTTCCCCTCGCTGTAAAATAAATAAATAAATCATTTTTTGTTTTTTGTTTTTAAGTGCAGGGAAGACTCTGGGAGTCTGAAATCTTGCAGACAGCTTAATGGATCCCACCTTGCTTGCCCTCTTCCTGACAGTGTGACTGTGTCCCTGTCCATGGCCTCCAGTTCTGCCCCTTCATCTAGCTCATGGTTCTTTGTGACTGCCTGTGCCTGGTCATTGTCATTACTTGAATGGACTGTCGGCCATTCTTGTAAGATTCTTCTTCAAATGATGTTTGTAATCTTGTCTTTCCTGAATGCTACTGTATGCTGAGTTGCTGTGATCCAATGGTTGCTGCTCACCACTGTTTTCTTTTATGAATACTCTAATTACTCAAGTTCTTTTATTGAGGTTTTTTTAAATACATTTTGATTGATTATGCTATTACAGGTGTCCCCTTCCCCCCCTTTACTCCCCTCCACCCTGCCTTCCCCCTCCCACCCACTCTCCCCTCCTTTAGTTCATGTCCATGTGTCATATATGTAAGTTCTTTGGCTTCTACATTTCGAATACTATACTTGTTCTCCCCGTCTATTTTCTACCTACCATCTATGTTACTTATTCTCTGTACCTTTCCCCCCTTTCTCCTACTCCCACTCCCCTGTTGATAACCCTCCATGTGATCTCCATTTCTGTAGTTCTGTTCCTTTTCTAGTTGTTTTGCTTAGTTTGTTTTTTTTTTTTCTGTGTGTGTTAGGTGTGGTTGTTAATAATTGTGAATTTGCTGTCATTTTACTATACATGTTTTTTTATCTTCTTTTTCTTAGATAAGTTCCTTTAACATTTCATAAAATAAGGGCTTGGTGATGATGAACTCTTTTAACTTGACCTTATCTGGATAACACTTTACTGCCCTCCCATTCTAAATGTAAGTTTTGCTGGATAAAGCGATCTTGGATGTAGGTCCTTGCCTTCCATGACTTGGAATACTTCTTTCCAGCCCCTTCTTGCCTGTAAAGTCTCTTTTGAGAAATCAGCTGACAGTCTGATGGGCACTCCTTTGTAGGTTACTGTCTCCTTATCTCTTGCTGCTTCTAGGATTCTCTCCTTCACTTTTACCTTGGCTAATGTAATTATGATGTGCCTTGGTGTGTTCCTCCTTGGGTCCAACTTCTTTGGGACTCTTTGAGCTTCCTAGACTTCCTGGAAGTTTATTTCCTTTGCCAGATTGAGGAAGTTCTCTTGTATTATTTGTTCAAATAACTTTTCCACTTGTTGCTCTTCCTCTTCTCCTTCTGGCACCCCTATAATTCAGATGTTGGAACGTTTAAAGATGTCATGGAGGTTCCTAAGCCTCTCCTAATTTTTTTTGAATTCTTGTTTCTTCATTCTTTTCTGATTGAATGTTTGTTTCTTCCTTCTGGTTCACACCGTTGGTTTGAGTTCCAGTTTCCTTCCCATCACTATTGGTTCCCTGTATATTTTCCTCTATTTCACTTAGTGTAGCCTTCCTTTTTTCATCTCATTTGTGAGCAAATTCAACCAATTCTGTGAGCATCCTGATTACCAGTGTTTTGAACTGTGCAATCTGATAGATTGGCTACCTCTTCATCTCTTAGTTGTATTTTTTTCTGGAGCTTTGATCTGTTCTTTCGTTTGGGCCATTTTTTTGTGTCTTGCCGCGCCTGTTACTTAGTGAGGGGTGGAGCCTTAGGTATTCACCAGGGCAGGGTAACCCATGTCACTGTGTTGTGACGCTGTATGTGGGGCAGGGGTCTGAGAGGGAACAATGGTGCTTGCTCCGCTCTCTGCCAGATTTCAGTCACTTCCCCCGTTTCCCACAAGTAAAGTGGGCCCTTCTGGTGCTCATTTCCAGGTGGGTTGGCTTTTCCAGGACCCTGTGGATCTCTCCAGTGAACTCCCCTGTGAGGCTAGGAGTTTCTGCCAGCTCCTCAACCTGCACAGGTGTTTTCAATCAGTGGTTTGAGGTTTTATTTCCCTACGCTGGCACCCTGGGTTGTATGGTTTGTCCTACTCCCCAGTTTCGCCTGGTTTATCTGTGTGCAAATGTGGGACCGCCTGGTCTGCCAGCTGCCTTGCATGCAGCACCCCGTTCTACAATCCCCCGCTTCTCTGGGTCTGCCAGCTGTTGCCTTGCCATGAACCCTAGCCACCCCAGCTGCCCATCTCCGCCCCTCCTATCGGTCTGGATGAAAGTGTCTTCTTTAACTTCTTGGTTAAGAAGTTATAGACTGTGTATAGACTTCCATACAGTTCAATTTTCTGTCAGTTCTGGTTGCTTTTGTTTTTAAATTGTTGTTGTCCTTCTTTTGGTTGTGCAAGGAGGCACAGTGTGTCTACCTATGCCTCCATCTTGGCCGGAAGTGAATTACTCAAGTTCTGAGTAGTTTTTACAATAAGATGCAGGGAGTACCTGTGTTTTCTCACAGGATGGGTATTCAAAATGGTCTCAGAAGAGACCTTGCCCTGATAAACGTCAACTGTGGAGAGGGCATGAGAAAAAAACTGTGTTCAGATCATTCCAGAAACCTGCCTTGTATGCAGTAGTGTTTTAGTACAAGTGTCACTGGCCACAGTTTATTTTTCCTTTTCTTTCTCATCTGTAACACTTTGCTGTCTTGTCATTTTATCTGTGATTTTGTAGCGCTGGGCTACCTTAACATCTGTGGCCTCTGTGCATCACCCATTCTTCTGCACAGCTCCCTCTGCAGTATTCTCCATCATTGACCTGGGCATGTGTTGTTAGGTTGCATACATCCTTATGTAGTCCTCGAACACTAAGTACACATTTACTGAATTTTACTGGGTAAAGGACGTAACCAGCCTTTTGCACAACTTGCCTGTGTCACCAGCAAAATCCCCTGATCAGTGCTGTTAGCAGAAGAATGAGTTGCAGATCCAGTTTCACTTCCATGTGGTGCTTGCATCTCTGTGTTCTTTTTCCAGTGAGGTCTCCCATATTTTGTGATCTTCCGAGATCCAGTACTACACAGCAGGACCTTATTTAACCTGCCTCTAGATTCCTTTCTTTCAGACATTCCATGGAACCAATGTATTATATGTGATATACCTTTCGTAATAGGACTTAATTTTCCCATCAAAGTCAACATCTACTTTCTAAGCATTTGTCTGCTTTCAGGTTGTTTGCATAAAATGGAAGGTGATGAGGCCTCTTCTGAGCAGAGTGTATCTATAGATGGAGAATCACAGATCAGTTCTTCTAAGACAGCACCTGCAACTCGGAAGACCCATCCCTGTGAGCAATGTGTCTCAATCTTGAAAACTATTTTGCACCTGACTGAGTTCCATGCAGCATACTTTGAGCAGAAAGCATTCTTCAGTGATGCGTGTGTGAGAGGCTTCTGTTTCAATGCCAAGCTTCAGCAGCAACAGAAGCCTGCCAGTGGAGAGAAGCTCCTGAAAGGAGATATGGACGGGGCCTCGTTTGTGACAAGTTGCAGGTACTACATACCAAGGGCACCTTTCACCCATGGGGATATTAGGGAAGACCTCCAAGCCGTCTCTGGCCTTCTCCAGCACCAGGTTACTCCTAATAGTGGAGAGCCACCCAGTGGTGGTAAGAGTGGGCAGGGCTTTCACAGCAGAAAAAGTCATCCCCAGTTGGGTGAATGTAAAAAAGCTGCCAGCCACAACCACAAACTTGTTCAGTGTCAGGGTGTCTGCTCTGGAGAAGGTCTTAATGAGTGTAGCAAATATGGGAAGGCATTTGGACAAATCTTTAACCTCATTCAACATAGAAGAGTTCACATTGGAGAAAAGCCATATGAGTGCAGTGTTTGTGGAAAATGCTTTAACCGCAACTTTTTCCTTCTTCGACATCAGAGTGTTCACACTGGAGAAAAGCCATACGAGTGCAGTGATTGTGGGAAGTCCTTCAGCCAAAGGTCTAACCTTATTCAACATCTGAGGGTGCATACTGGAGAAAGGCCGTATAAGTGTACTAATTGTGGAAAGTTCTTCAGCCAAAGCTCTACCCTCATTCAACACCAGAAAATTCATACTGGAGAAAAGCCGTATGAGTGCAGTGATTGTGGGAAATCTTTTAGACTACGCTCTCACCTTATTCAACACTGTCGAGTTCATTCTGGTGAAAAGCCTTATGACTGTGGTGAATGTGGGAAATCTTTTAGTGATACCTCTAGCCTCAGTAGACACCAGAGAATTCATACTGGCGAAAAGCCACATGAGTGTAGTGATTGTGGGAAGTTCTTCACCCAAAGATCTGCTCTCATTCAACATCAGATAATTCATACTGGAGAAAAGCCTTATGAATGTAATGAGTGTGGGAAATCCTTTAGAAAACGCTGTGAGCTTATTCAACACCGTCCAGTTCATTCTGGTGAAAAGCCTTATGAGTGTGGTGAATGTGGGAAGTTTTTTAGCATTTACTCCAGCCTCTTTAGACACCAGAGAATTCACACTGGAGAAAAGCCATATGAGTGTAGTGAATGTGGGAAATCCTTTGCACAACGCTCTTATCTTATTCAACACTGTCGAGTACATTCTGGAGAAAAGCCTTATGAGTGTGGTAAATGTGGCAAATACTTTAGCTATACCTCTAACCTCATTCAACATCAGAGAGTTCACAGTGGAGAAAATCTTTAAATGTGCTGGGAATTTTTTTTTTTTCACTTACTATAAGAACACTGGAGGAGACATTTTGAGAGCCATTTACCTAAATTTCAATGTCTTTTAGTGAAACATTCATACACTCTTCTAGATTCCTCTTAGTTTTCATGTACAAGCAAGGCTCAAAGCAGCTTTGTTGCACTTTGTAACTTGCCCGGGGCTATTACCAGATGATGTCAGTGCTAGTTTTTGTGGCTGAAGCCATTTCACCTCTACCATCTGGCTCACCTACATATGTTTGTCAGTCACAACCCCAGTGTTCTCAGAGATGACCTCTGTTCTCCCTTTTGCCTGAGAAAATAGTGAATACTCTGAACTTGTGGTAAGATACTCATTCTTTCCTGTCTGAGTAGGGAATGGCCCTGACCCAGTGTGGGTCCAGCAGACCCATTTTCAGCTAACAAGGACTACCTTTTCCAGGGTCATTGTTCTCATGTTATACTGTGATGAATCTTTTAGGTTCTAATTCACGAATATGGAACCTGCTCACTGTACAGTGCTCTGTTTATGATCTTTTCATAAAGGTCTTTTTACTTTAGTACCTTTAATGTTTGTGGTTCGATTCGCTGCATATGATTGTTTGAAAGCAGAATTGTGATCTGTCAACATGTGGAGGTGAACAGATTTTGTGGGGATCCCAGACTCACTGTACTTCAGCATAACAGCATTATGGCAGAAAATTGCTGTTTGTTCAATATTGATTTATTTTGTATTGCTTCCCAAGGCACTGAAAGAAAAACTGCACAACTTTGCCCTAATTTGCATCCTGATGCCCAGGTTATTAGAGAGGTCAAAGGTCACTCAGAAGAGGCTTTTGTGCCTCTTTGAACCATATGAGTTACATTTCTTTGTTCACCATATATATTATGTAATTTTCAGCAATGATGTGGAGACCTCCTCCCCAGTCCTACAAATGAGCCATGTGTCAATTATATATGAAATTTCATGCATGGATCGGTGTCATTTGCTGTAAGACTCTGAGTGCTAGGTGGAAACACAATTGAGACAGAAACACTGTATTAATAGTGAGTGGGAGAGACTGCAGCAAATTAGATGGAAGTTGCCTCTTCTGAAAATTCATCCACAGATGTTCCAGGAGCTGTGGTTTATGTGATCTCTTTATACAGGCATTCTGAGAACCTCCATAACTGTTTCCCCTAGCTTAGGTCATTGGCAGAGAAAATAATCTAATGGTCTGTGGTCTTCCCCTATTCTCTCTAGGGTGCTTGCTTCAAGGCTGTTGCTGTACAGGCAAGAAAATAAAGCTAGAGAGAAGTACAATCCTGTACTCAGTCCTAAGATGTGTGCCTTGTGACCCAGTCATCATTCCTGATGATTGGATGGCAATAGTCATCACTGTTTGCCAGTATTTGCTGCTCCTGAGGCAAGGCTGCCACTCCTTGGACATGAGGAGAGAAATGGTAGAGTTCACATAGTGCTGCCAATCTAATTTTCTAGGAAAAGGGGGATATCTGGGTCATTAATAGGAACCACTTTTAAAATTTTATGCAGGTATATGTATAATTGACGTGCAACAAAGTGTACTTATCTGACGTGGACTGTTTGGTGAGCTTTGCTATGCTCATAATGTTGCAGAAAAGACGACTCAGACGGCCTCGGAGTTTGCGAAGTGGGGTTTATTTACACATGCGGACCCAGAGGAGATAAATTCCAAATTCTGGGCTCCGAGCTCAGGCGGGGACTTGCTTATATTCTTGCTGCATAGGCGGAAGGAGGAGGTGGGGGAGGAGCGCAGTTGCTGGCAGGAAGCCGTTTTACAGAAGCAGAATGTGGGGGTTAGCGTGCACCCTTGAGACAACTGCTATCTGAGAATGGCCACTTCTCAGTATGTCCTGAACTGCTATCTGAGAATGGCTACTGCATAATATGTCCTGTCACAATAAAGCTGTGAAACTGTCACACTTGAAAAAGGACTTATCTGTCACCCATAAAAGTGGTTGTATAGTTTTGAGTACACAAAACAGAGTTTATTCTTTTTTTTCCTCACCTACCTAGTATACTTGCTACTTTACTTTCCTCTGAAAAAAATACAGTGTGATTTGGAGAAGTACAGAATTAGTTGTTGGGAGTTGCTTTTGGAGAATGATCTGTAAGTGCCTTATCTGTAGTCAGATATTGATACAGGGATCACCTCTGGCACACTAATCTTCGTACTTTCAGCTCTGTTAACTGTGATTCAGCTTTTTATTTTTGCTTCATTTTGAAGGATAGTCATTGTTTTTTATAATTCCTTTGAGGATTGAAAAATGGCCTTAACAACTTTGTGATAGAGACTGAGTGTAGTACTTCTGTTCCTTGTAATATTTTGCCTTCTGGCATGCCCCTTTGGGGTGTCCTTTCAACCTGAAGGTGCCCTGTAAATCCTCTCCTTCCCAGATGATGGACCCCATATCCACCTGCTCGGGCTGCCATAACAAAGTGCTTCAAACTGGGCAGCTTAAACAACAGAGATCTATTTTCTCATATACTTGGAGGCTAGAAGTCAGGTCAAGATGTCAGCAGAGTTGGATTCTCCTGAGGCCTCTCTCCTTGGCTTGCAGATGGCCATCTTCTCTGTCCTCATATGGCCTTTTGTGTGTGTGTGTCGGACCTAACCTCTTCTTGTAAGGACACCAGCCCACCCTATTGATTATTCTACCTTCAAAAGACCGTGTTTTCAAATACATTCTGAGGCAATGGGGTTAGGACTTCAGTATATGGATTAATGCCATGCAGTGCAGCCCCTAGCAGTCCCCATGCATCTTTTCATAAAGAGCTAACATTAAGGAGCTCTCTGGAGGATTATCTCATTTAACACCCCTGAAATTATCCAGCTAGGGAATGATTTATTTATGCCTGCTTCTCAAAGGAAAGATCTGCAGCTCAGAGAGGGTACTCAGCTGCAAATGTGAGCTGGGAAAGATTTATTGGACAAGCTGTGGGTCAGCTCACTTTGTTCCCTTGCATCCTCTCCCTGAGGGAAACAACAGACTCCAGCCAGAAGCCCAGATTCCTTTCCTGTGATGTGGGACCATGTAGAAACAACACCCTAGTATCACCCAAGACCCCAGGGCCCCTCCCACATACCTGCTGCACCTGCCCTGCAAACTCCTGCCCTCGTGTCCTCATGGAAGGCTTCACCATTGCGCCGGCATCCCACAGGGTCATCAGTGTCACTCCAAACAACACTGACCCTCACCATTACATAGAGTGATTTGTGTTTAGATCCTGTTGGTCTTCTAATATCACTGCAGGGTGCTCCCTCCCATCAGTGCCTCAGTACTGAGTGCCACCCAGTAATCACTGTCACTTTTGTGGACATTGAAGACATGCTGAAGGACTGCAGAAAGCTCAGTCTCTTTTTTCTACCCACCCCACAACAGGTGACCTTAGCCCTGACTGTTCCTCCCCACCCTTCTAGCTAAAATGCAAATCAATGACTGACAAAGTGAATCCCTAAGAACCTTCCCTTTCTCCCCTAGAGAACTAGACCAACCACTCCCTAACCTGGGGAGTAGAGCAGGATGGTCCCACTCTACAACCTGCACCTCTCACACCGGACATGACAATATCTCACACCTGTCACACTATCCCCATGGTATATGTGAGGTGTCTAGGCTGTGCTGAGTATCAGTATCATAGAACTTTTGCACGGGGTACCATCCAATCTGATACCTGACACATCTGTTTCCAGGCTGTGCTGCTGTATACTTACAAAACAGTCACGAGGTTTGTGTTTCCAGACGTGTTGCATAGAAATGACGTATACTGGGGAAAAAAATAGTAAACGACCAATACAAAATAAAGACAAGAGGTTTAATTCTCTGCTGAAAATGGAAAAGAGATTTTCTTCCCTTTCCTTGTCTTAGAGCATTTGCCTTCTTCAAAACCTATAAGTACTTTTCCATCTCTAAAGTGTGTGCCTTTGAAGGCCAGCTGAGCCTTTTGTCAGTTCAGGCTCCCAGTCCCTGTGAGGAAAGGAAACTAACCCCGGGGGGCACTTTGTCCATTTGTAAAGCTACTTCCTGTTTCTATGTTCTACTCCTCTTGATACAGTGTTTTTCACTTGTTTTTATCTTAAAAGCTTATAATATACACATCAGTTTGGTTATATAGAGGAGTAGTCCCCAAGCTTTTTGGCAGCAGGGACCAGTTTCATGGAAGACAAGGTGGAGGGTTGGGGGTTACCCAGAGGTAAGGGGGAGCTCAGGTGAGCTTTGCCCACTTTGGATGAGAGGAGGTGGAAGAGAGATAGGAGGCAGATTTCAGGCCATCTTCAATCCAGTGGTTCCTAACAGGTCGCAGACTGGCAGCAGCCCACGGCACCTGATATAGGGGAATGAGAGGTTTTTTTTTTTTTTTTTAATTTTTTCTATCTTTGCACTTTCTTAGCAGAGTACCTGCAATGGACATCTCATTCTGGCTTAATGCTTATTCAATAGGAAAGTGTTTCCTGTCTGTACTGTGAGAGAATGTCTGGGCTGGGAAAACATTTTATGTTCCCAACAGTTATCATCACACATCTGTCTGTAGAAACCAAACGTCCCACTCATCAGTATCTAGTGTACAGGAAACATGGGCAAGGATGATCACTTAAACAATACCAGACAATAAGCTTCATCTAAGAAGTGGCTATTTGTAATGTGCAAATATGTCAGCAATTTCAGCAAATAATTAGAATGGTATATTGGAATGATAGGATAAGAGACTTTTGAGACAGCTACTCAACTTCTCAGGTACTCACTGAATCCTGATAGCAATAAGTCTGGTTTAAGAAACCAACTCATTTCTAAGACAATTGAGAAAATTAGCCATCAGTAATATTTTAAAATATTTTTATTTTGTGTAAAAGTTACTGGCATTGTGAAATAGCCTTTACATTTGAAAAAAATGGGTTTTGAAGAGTTTATGCCTTTTTTTGTAATACATATACATGTCTGCAAACATGTATATTTTCATAATACTACTATATTTAGAACATATTTTAAAACTTCCAGATATTTTTTATTTATTGTCCCCCCACTCTAAGTTGTTATGTTTTAGAAGGGCAGGGAGCCCTGATCAGTGAGGCTTAGTTGGTTGAGCATCATCCTGCACAATGAAAGATCACCGGTCCCATTCCTGGTCAGGGCACATGGCTGGATTGCAGGTTTGGTCATAGGTCAGGACGTGTATGAGAAGCAATGGATTGATGTTTCTGTCTCACATCAATGTTTCTTTTCTTCTTTCACTCCCTTCCCCTCTCTCCAAAAATAAATAAAAACTTAAAAAAGAAAAACAAGGAGGGTAAGGAATTATTTTGTTCGCTCAGGTGCCTAAACATCTCAAGTGGCTGAAACATTTTAAATCACCAATAAATACCTGTTGAATAAATGAAAGTGTGATGCTTGTATTGTTTACTTTTTAAAATCCAGGAATGTGTCCTATGTGGAGAAGACAATGAACTCCAATGCCAGGACACAAACTCTTCCTGCTACCCAGTTCTGTGTCCCACACCCTTTATTTTAGTGCAGCCACAGGCACCAAAATCCATGGGGAGGGGAGGTGGGAACCTGGGGACAGGCCTTATTCCATAAAAGGGAACTGTTTTATTCAAACGATATAATCATTTCTTTAGTCCACTGGAAATATCAATAGCTAAGTAGGATGTAAACATGACTGGTGACTGAAAGTTGCAGAATCCTCTTATATGAACAGATACAATAAAAGTCCAATGTTTTCCATCCATATGTTCCAAAGATAGAGACCATGGGGGTTGAAGGAGCTTATTTGCCCAACCAGTTTGAAAAGGCAGTTTGGAAAAAAAAAGATTCTATGAAGCTCCAAGCACATGAATGCTAGTTATTTGGAATCCATTTGTGAGCGGGTGTCCATCAGGAACTGGGGCTAAGTCCTACTGAGAGACTGGAAGGTACCCTGTAGAAATAGCTTGAATCATGGAAGGGGGCAATCTGTAGGGTAAATTGTGACATATCTCTGCTTTCCTAATGTCTATAGAAGGAAGGCCTATTGGGCTATGGAGAAGGCTCCAGTGGGTGCAGAAGCTCATTTATCCATCGTTTTTCCTGGACTGTCTCCAAGTGGTGTGCTATAGTGGACATTCTTGCCCTATGCTTCCTGGTACATATGAGGGAGAGCTGCTTTTGTAATGTCCTTTATGGGGTGGGGGACAAACATTTTTAAAGTGGTTTTAGTAATTATTAAACCATCATTGACAAGATCCTTCATGTCCATGTCTTCTGGAGCACTCAACATTGTGATTGGTCCAACTTTAATACCAAGATCCTGGCTAACATTTATTGGATTAAGCTGGTAAGATAAAGGAGTAAAACACACACAGACACACAATTTCTTTCTCCAGCCCCTGCTGAGCCAATATGAATGGGTTTTGCAGATTAAATGCATGGTTGACAGTTCTCCCTGACACACCACCTATATGTTGGACTCTACTTAGCCTAATAAAAGGGTGGAAGTCATATATAAACAAAGTGCTCATCAGTTGTCCATCCAGTGTTGCCTCTGCATTTGTATCCAGAAATTGTAACTGAAACAGGTTTGGCTGCCTGCTGAAACAAAAGCCAAACTTGTGAGATAGGTGCTGGTGCAAAAAGAAAGAAGTTTATTCAGGTGCCATGACCTGGGAGAATGGTGGAATCCTGTCTCAAACACAATCCCCTGTTCCTGCTCAAGCCCACATTTCTTATAGGGATGGGACTCTAGCCCTGTCTATTCATCTTTCTAGTTTTTGACATGCTTGGGCCTTCCAGTGCTGGATATGGTGCCTGCACATCCCAGTGAGCTGTCCCCTGACATCGCTCTTAGAGAGCTGGCATGCCCATATCTTCTGGGACTTGTAGTCCAGGTCTAGTGACTAATTATGTGTTGCCCTCTCAGTAATGTAGATGGTGGTGCATTCTGCATAGAAGCACTATGGTTCCCAAGGAAGTTGCTGTCCAAGGTGTTTGTGTCTGAAGTTTGAGTGTGAATCCCAGATTAGCTGGTTTTTAGCATTTCTGTTCATAACACTGGAGAGGGCTCCTGTGCAGGATAAAACCAAGTAGATCAGTGGATTTATCTTTGCAATGTTGCCATCTGTTTATTCGAAGTGGAGATAGCTTGCCCCTTACAGAAGTGAATTCATGTTTTTCTAGGATACTTATATTTGAAAAATAAATCTAGTAAAATATTTTAATGGCTAAGTGCAGGAGAGTTGTGTCTCAGGATGTAAATGCAACCTGCCTCAGGGTTACTCTCTAGCATGTAACCCTGCTTACACTCACCATAGCCCTAGTCACCATAGAGATTTTTTAAAATTATATTTTATTGATTATGCTATTACAGTTGTCCTTATTTTCCCTTTTTGCCCCCCTCCACCCAGCATCACCCACTCCCTCAGGCTACCCCCCACACTGTTCATGCTCATGGATCATGCATATAAGTCCTTTGGCTATTCCATTTCCTATACTGTACTTTACACCAATAGCATGGCTATTCTGTAATTACCTATTTGTGCTTCTTTTTTTAAAAAAACTTTATCTATTTATTTTTAAATAGGGGAAAGGAAGGAGAAAGAGATGGAGAGAAACATCAGTGTGTGGTTGCCTCTTGTGTGTTCCCTACTGGGGACCTGGCCTGCAATCTAAGCATGTGCCCTGACTGGGAATTGAACCAGTGACCCTTTGATTTGCAGGCTGGCGCTCAATCCACTGAGCCACACTAGCCAGGGCTGTACTTCTTAATTCTCTCACCTCTTCACCCATTCCTCCATTCCCCCCTCCCATCTGGCAACCATCAAAATACTTCCCATATCCATGATTCTGTCTCTGTTCTTCTTTGCTTAGTTTGTTTATTAGATTCAATTATTGATAATTTGTATTTTTTGCCATTTTTTAGTTTTTGCAGCCATAAGTTTCTGGGACTTGTCTTCCTGGCACTGGAACCCAAGGCTGAGGGAACTAGTGTGGGGCTGAGACTCCTTGCTCCAGAGATATTCCTCCCAAATTTTTATCCATCATGTGTTGGTGAGGGACCAGCCAGTTCCATGTCTGTGCCTCTCCGTTCAGTCTAGATGGATGTAGTTTCTTTAATTCCATAGTTGTCAGACTACCATTCAACTTGATTTCTGATGGTTCTGAATGATGGTTATTGTATATTTTAGCTGTAATTCTGATGTGGTTGTGTGAAGAAGCAAGCTATATCTGTCTATGCTGCCATCTTGACCAGAAGTCCCACCATAGGGATTGTATGTATTCATTTGACATCCATATTTTTCCCTCACTTCATGACCAGCTGGAACCAGTGTCCTTTCATCTCAGTTCTTTCAGGGTTGTCCCATGTAAAGTCATCCCAAAACTCTTTGTCTCTTCACTATTTGTTGTCCTCAGAACCTTTATTTTGTACTCTTCAGAATCTTTGCATGATTCCCCCTTTACATTGTCTTTTAGTGGGGTCTACATCAGCAAAATAAGTAAATAGAGTCTCAACACTAAAAGATAGATAGTAGAGCCAAGTAGTGCCACTCTGAAAGTCCCCTGTTAATCAGCTGACATAAAATTTAAGGAGCTTCATGATTTTTCTCACATTTAAAAAAAGATTTTATATTATTTATTTTTACAGAGGGTAAGTTTGTACTCCTATTTGTACTTCTTTTTTAAAAAATATTTATTTTTAGAACAGGGAAAAGGAAGGAGAAAGAGTGGGAGAGAAACATCAATGTGTGGTTGCCTCTCATGAACTCTTTACTGGGGACCTGGCCTGCAACCCAGGCATCTGCCCTGACTGGGAATCGAACTGGAGACCCTTTGTTTCACAGGCCAGCACTCAATCCACTGAGCCATACCAGCCAGGGCTTTTCCCACATCTTTTAGAATGCACAGCATGGAACTCTGACTAGCATCTGAAGCAAAGGAAGTTTTGTGAGACTGAATCAGTTGCTGACTCCAGGTAGTGTCAGAATAGGATTGAACAGTAGGACACCCAGTAGATTCTGGAGTGTTGTCAGAAAGCACCCAAGTAACCAATGGAGGAGTCGCCAGACACAGTGGCCAATTATCTATTTATGTTGTGTCCTATAACCTTCTCTTGACTGACTGAAAAGAGCTACTTGGTTAATGGAAGTTCCAAGATAAATGAATGGCCTCCCTTTGGGAAGGTGGCCACTCTGATTGAAGACAGACAAGTCAATCAAATAAATCAGTACAATAGGTGAATTCTATGCTCTTTGCCTCTATGCCTGAGTTTTTACCAACTCATGGGCAGAATTCATGTGTTCATACCCTAACCCCCAATGCGACTGTATGGAGAGGGCCTCTAAAGTAAACTTTAGGCTTATAAGACTGGGACACAGATATGACAGCATTTCTGTCCTTATAGGAAATGACACCAGAAAACACTCAAGCGGTTTCTTCCTGCACCCCCTTCTGTCTCTGTTTCTGCCATGTATGCATTTAGCCTGACAGAAGCCATAGTATCCCTATCTATTGTAGTCATGTTGTTTGAAATAAAGCAATTTCTTTAAATGGACATTTAAAGATTAAAAGAAAGAATTAAGCATGCCCCCTCACATCTTTAAAATATTTTCTTCAGTATCATCTTCCCCATGAGTCTTACTGTGAATATCCTTTAATGTCACAACACTTCCTTAACCACTAAATTTTTCATCATTTGAACTCTGCTTTCTTCCATTTTCTACAGAACATAATACCCTCAGAAAACAAAAGAATTTGGTTATTTACTTTTATGTGATGCTCTCATTCCTGCCCCTAGAAGCTAGGTTCCATGCTAACATACTGATGGTTCAGTGTAGCTGCCCAAGTGCCCAAAAGACCTAAGAACCTCAATAGCTATCTGGAAGAACACTTACTGAATGACATCATAGATATCTGTTCATTTGAACCAGATATCTCACCTCTTTTTACCTCTTTCTTTTTCTATCTCATGTGCTGTTCTGCCTTCAATTCCAGTACCTTCAGTGAACTCAGGATTGGAATCATGTTTTGAGAAAAACTTTCAAAGTGATTGATAATTCCAGATAAGGAAGTGGTCAGTTTCATTCTCTCACTTATTAGATCTCATTTTTTTTTTCTGGCCTGCTCCATGTTCCCTGAGATTTCTTAAAATTTAAATTTAGCCCTTTGCTGGTGTGGCTCAGTGGATTGAGTGCTGGCCTGTGAACCAAAGGGTTGCTGGTTAAATTTCCAGTCAGGGCACATGCCTGGGTTGCTGGCTGGGTCCCCAGTTGGGGGCATGCAAGAGGCAACCACACATTGATGTTTCTCTCCCTCTTTTTCTCCCTTCCTTCCCCTCTTTCTAAAAATAAATAAATAAAATCTTTAAAATGTTTAAAATTTATATTTAAGTATAGACAGTATACAATATTATATTAGTTTCAGGTATATAATATGGTGATTTGATATTTATAGATATTTTAAACTCTTTCACAGGTAAGTTTTTCCCCAGCTATTTCTACAGTTTTCAATACAAAACTTTATAATTCAATATTAATGGCTTTCAGTAATTTGTACAATCGGTAAACATTTTTCAAAGATCATCTCAACTCCCTATGCAGATCTTATCACTGAAATTACAGGTGACTTGATAATGATTTTAAACCAAGGAGATGACACTATGGCTTCCCAAAACTTTATCTCAGGTTCAGATGCCCCTTTCCACACATGCACAGTTGTTGCCCTGGCACCTGCTGTCCTGACTGCAAATGCCATTTGGTAAGTGTTTATTTTTTAGATGGGTGTCAGATTCATTGACTTGTATCACTGAAACCTAGTAAAATAAAGACAAATATGAATCTCTCAGATAATGTTTTCTAGGATTGGAACACAAATATATTTCATATGTAGTGATGAATGATGCTTCCTGAGAACATCTGATATCCCACCCTTTTGCCCACCTGCTTTAGGGCTGCCTGACACTTCTCTCTCCTCACAGGTTCTGTGAAATCTTTTCATTTTCTCTGACTAAAGATACTGAATCTCACGTCATTTACTCTAAACTCTTCACACTGCAGACACGTACCCAGAAATTAGATGCTGCTGCTGAGCTCCCAGCCCTGCAGAATTGTCTGGTGTCTGAGCACAGGGTCTGGCACACACATTTGGATTTGATGTATTTAGTTGTGAACCTGTTGTGCTGCTATCCGTAATGATCCAGCTCTGAAATATCTGTCATCAGAAGTGTTGGCACTCTTCCTCCCAAGAGCACACATGTACCTTTCTTGTCTTCTTTCCTCTCAAGGAATACATTTCATAAACTCTAAGAGACCGCAAGAGACTTGCAACCAGGGGAACAGTGGGCAACAGCTGTTCATCCCGGTTAACCCTGTCTCCAAGCCCCCTTTTCTCTGACTTCTCAGTGAGCTGACAGCAGCCCTGCCTTGTCTCATTTCTGTTACTGTGACTTCTATTTTTCAGTGAGTCAGAGCAGCCATGCCTAGGCTCTCTCTTGTTACTTCTATTGTCCTAAGCCCTTCTTGTTTCACTGTCCTTAGCTTTAATAAACATACTTGTATAATTCTATATGGTTTTTAAAATGTGATCAATGAACATTTGTTAAAACACTGAATAAACATGACACCTCAAAATCTCTCTTTTATGTTGACTCTTGTGGCTAGCCTAAAGGTACTCTTTTACGAAATATATTTTTATTTATTTATTTTTTAGAGAGGGGTAGGGAAGGAGAAAGAGAGGAAGAGAAACATCAATGTGTGGTTGCCTCCCATGCGCCCCACACTGTGGACCCAGCCTGCAACCCAGGGATGCACCCTAGACTGGGAATCGACCCTGCGACTCCTTGGTTCACAGTCCAGTGCTCAGTCCACTGAACTGCACCAGCCAGGGATAAATGTCCTCTTTTACTCTTTCCACAAGCTGGTATTGCTCAATGTGCTCATGAGGAAAACAATCAGGTTTTGAAGATGCTATCTTCAGGGTGACCAAGGTTCCAGAAGATTCATATGCTCAACTGGATTCTAGCTATTCTCAGACTTCCATAACTTAACAAATTTCACTAGGGTCTTAAATGTTTTCACCCTTCTCTGAGGTTTCCCCAGAGCTTTGTACCACTACCTTTAATAAACTACATAAATAGTTCTAATAGTTTCTAACATTAATAGTTTCTAATGTTAGAAACTATTAAAGTTATTATTAAAAACTTTGTGCAATTTCCACTTCACAACTGTTTTTCAAAAGATAATCTGAAAAAAATTTTAAAAGTACATAATCTGAATTCGCCATGCAGTACTGTGCCTTCAAAATAGGAGAAATGCTTCCCCACCCACCCCCACCTCCCAAAATGACTGCAATGCTTCCGTCAGGTTACATGCATGAGAGGAACAATAAAATGATGTTTATTAGCTTCCATCTGAGTATGAATATATGTTATGTGTGAATGACTTAATGGAGTTATATGTCCATTTGTATCAGTAGTCTCCCCAGGCATCTAAAATATTTTTAATCCTTTGAAGTGCTGAGTTTTATGGGGCCTGAAATAATGTTTCCAAAAACTTTTTTTGATCACTTGCAGACAATACTCCCCATAAATATGCGTGCAGCTCTTTTGAGAAGTAGCGAAGCCCTCCTCCTAATCTTATCAGACCCCTCACTAGCACCTCTAGGACGGGCCTGGTATGTGTGTGTTTGGAGTAGCTACGCGGTTGGCATTTGGGTGGAGACACACTTAGCTTGGCCTTTCGAGATCTTGGAACTACATTTCCCAGAAATCGCTGCGCCGCGCCGAGAGGCAGTGGAGTTGAGCCAATGACTGCCCAAGCTAAGAGCGACTCCGTGAGTGTGCATCGCGACGGGGCGGGACTTCCGGCCTTCGCTGGCGGTCATTTTGGCTACTCCGTGGTCTGTTCTGGTTCGGATAGAGGTACCTGACAGAAAAGGCGCGAGAGTTGTGGTCTCCGCCGCACGAACGCAGGTCTGAGTGTCCGCGACGCATTCCGAGTGATCCGCGACAGTACCTTTGCCGCCGCTGCTCCCGCCCTGCCCCTCCCAGAGTCCGATGGCGGCGGCCGAGCTAGGGCGCCCGGCTGAGGTGAGTGCGCGTCCCCCGCGCCCTCCCCCCTCACCCTACCAAGTCCTGCTGCTTGGGTGCGGGGCTCCTGTCAAGTCCTGCCGCCCAAGTCCCGGCGTCCCAGACCGTCAGGGGCTCGTGGGTGACACAGGGTGTGACGGGGGTTGTAGAGGGTGACGGGCTGCGGGACCGCTGTGTAAAGACGCGCAGGGCGGCTGTGCCGGGAGGATCCGGGAACCTGGAATTCCTCCTGTGTCCTCTTGGAAGAGTGTGAGGTCGAGTCACGCCCAGACTGTCAGGTTGGGGGGTTGTACCTCCATTCTGAGGACCCGGGGAGCCATGGATAACCAAGAAGAGAAGAGGAACACGGTCTGATTTAGGCTTTTATTTCTTTTTATAGTAAGTTGTGGTTTTATTTCATTAACTTTTAATTTTTATTTTTTTAATCCTCACCCGAGGATGTATTTATTGATTTCTGAGAGGAAAGAAAGAGAAACATCAGTGTGAGAGAGAGAATCATCGACAGTTGCCTTCTATACAGCTAGACCAGGGATCGAACCTGCAATCTATGCATGTGCCCTGATAGGGGGTCGAACATGCAACCTTATGGTGCACCGGACAACGCTCCAACCCACTTAGGCACCCAGCTGGGGCTGATTAAGGCTTTTAAGTTTCCCAAGACCTGCTCAGGGGAAACGGACTGGATTGCAGGTGATGAGGACAGAGAGGCACGGAGAGATGAGACCTTTTCAGAGAACTGGTGAGTAATAGCAGTGAGGTCTAAAGCGCAGAGTTTAGTAATTGAGCCTGAAGTCCCTTGTCCTGTAGGGTAGGCCAGAGGTTCAGGGGAGGTTTTTGCCCATTGAAACACCAGTGTCCCAGTCTGCTTCTGCCTACAGGTCCCTGTGGCTAAAGAAGTACTTAATGAATCCTATCCAGCGAAGTGGAGGGTGTGGTTCCCAGGCCCTCACTGTTACTCCACCCGATTTGACTTTTGGGATTGTGGTGTTTTAGGGCTCTTTAGCTGCCATTCTCCCAGCCCTTGGGTTTGGGGTCCTGGGAGAAATCCCCCAGACTCCTGAGCCCTGGCTGAGGGTTGTGTGGAGGAGTTCCCTATTCTGGCCACCAGTAGAAAGAGGTGTAGGTTTTCCTGAGGACAGGTGAGAGTAAACCTGAGACAGATGCGGAGGCATGGGACCGGTTGAAATAAGATGGATTTACCAGAATTTTGTAGCAAGCTTTGGCAGGATATAGGGTGTGTCAGTCTTGCTGGTGAGTACAGTCACGGCAAATGTGGTCATGTGTGAGGATCATGACTGGTGTGGGTACTAGTGTGGCAGGGATGTTAATGAAGGTTAGTTAGGTGGAAAGAGGAGAGTTATAGCTGCTGAGGGGACAAGTACAAAGCTGAAGTGGAAGGGGGTCATGGGTATTTGAAATTCACATATGGTATGTGTGACTAATGTGGAAATGAGAATTAAAGACGGGCAGAGAGGCCTTTAAAGCAGCATCCACAGCTACCCTGGTGTTGGGATCCACTGGAGGTCTTAAGTAGTACTGGACAGTGTTTGAATTTGCCAAGTTCTCTCTGGATGCCATGTGTCAAGTAATGTAAGGGAGTTCAGGGAGATGACCATGGTGAAGGGCAGGGAGTTGGCAATGGCTGTGGGGATGCAACTGTGGGGTCTGAAGATGTGAGAGAGGTACGTGTATAGAGAAGGAATGTGAAATAATGGCCCCTGGTACTAGAAATTTAAAGGTAATGGGTGACCCCCAAGGCTATTGTGCTTTGAGGCATGATATGGAGGACCCCAAGGAAATTGCCTGAGAGAAATGGATGGGGCCCTGCAATATAGTCTCTGACCTTAGCTGGTGTCTGTTTGCTTACTGACCTGTAGTTGCTGAGGGCTGGGCACATTAAGGAACCCTAAGGAGCCTGCAGCACTAGTTGCATCAGGCCTTGGTATCTGGTCTAAGGTGGGGAACTTGGGAGGAGGATGGGCATGGGCATGGGTAGATGTTGGGGGTGGGTGGGTTGTGGGTCCTCGGGAGAGAGGCTGTGGTTTCATCTGTCCCCGTCATGACAGGACAGTGTGACTCTGGAGGATGTGGTTGTGTACTTCTCCTGGGAGGAATGGGGTCTCCTCGATGAGGCTCAGAGACGCCTGTACTATGATGTGATGCTGGAGAACTTGGCACTTATATCTTCGCTGGGTAAGAATCTTACACCCACCCCAGTGACCTGGACTAGATTTTGCCTTTCTGCTTTTTCCTAGGGGCTGCTCCATCTTTCTTACCCTGAGACCATGGACACTACCTCTTTTTCTAGTACCCTATGTAGTGCTGTTCTTCCTTGGGTTGGGTTTTTGCACCATCCTCTTCTCTCCTCTGCAGCCCAGTCCTGCTCACCCAAAGCTTGGCAGGAGAGGATTCTGGTAACAAGTCTTAGAATCAGCTGGGTGGATCTCACCTTGCTTGCCCTCTCCTTGGCTGGGTAACTTTCCAGATGCATGGTATCTGTATGTCCCGGGTTTTGCTCCCTTCTTCTGACAGTTTTTCATGCCTGCTGTGTCAGGAATTGCCACCACTGACGTGGACACTTCTTACATGCACCATGAGCTGTTCTTGTGAGAACCTCATCCAAGGTTCTTTTTGTAACATTTAGTTTTCTGTGGACAGTCATGTGATAAATTGCTGTGGGCTGGTACTGTCCACTTAACTGTCCTGTCTCCTTTAGGACTTGCATTGTCCAAGTCCCATGTAGTTGGTCAACTTGGGTTGATAGTGGGAGAGAGTCCTGGGTGCTTCATAGAATGGATATCAATCTCACCTTAGAAAGATGGGCTAAATGGGGCCTGGTCCTGCTAAGGGAAGACAGTTCCGCTGGGCTGTGTTCACATCCCACCAAGAACCTTTTCAAACTAGTATTTTGGTTCCATTGCTCGTGATCATTTCTATTTTTTCTTCCCCATTCTTGATCCTTGGCCAGCTTGTCATTTTTACTAATTTGTAGCCCCTGCCTACTCTAAACTTTCCTGCCTCTACCTGTTACCCATTCTTCTTTACTGCTGATTCTGCAGCGTTCTCCAACCTTGGTTCACATTTATAATGGGTGGTGTGCACATATCCTTAATAGTCCTGGAACACCAGTAACTTTAACTCCCTCATCCTGAAACAACCTCATGTATTCATTCTTTGGTGTGTCAGACACATATATACATATTTTTGATGTTGCTGCCACTTGTCCCCAAAGACAACATGTACTTTACTAATATTTCTCTGTTTTCAGGTTGTTTGTGTGGCCTAGAGATTGAGAAAGCACCTTCTGGACAGATTGTTTCCTTGCAAAGATTGCCACAAGTCAGGACTCCGAAGCTAGATCTGTCA
The DNA here is from genome assembly GCA_004024845.1 of Tonatia bakeri. NCBI lineage: Eukaryota > Metazoa > Chordata > Mammalia > Chiroptera > Phyllostomidae > Tonatia > Tonatia bakeri. The sequence continues at coordinate 48,156 of PVIA01008532.1, read as the reverse complement.
GTCCTGATGGCTCCTGTCTCTGAGATGTGTGTTCCAGTCATGGGAGATATTTTGTCCCCAGATGAGTATCAAGGAGCACTTACTGGGCAGAAATTGAACCCATGTATGGCATGTGGGAAACAGTTTTGTTTTAGTGCAAGTCTTCACCAACATCAGGAACACAGTGTAATGAAACCCTACAGCAAGGACATGGACGTGGCCTCTGTGAAAAGCTACAGAGGCCATTTGTCAGAGAAGAATTTCACCTTCGGGGAAATTGGAGAGGACTTCTTTACTAGTGTGGGTCTTTTCCAACACCAGGCCATTCCCAAAGCACTACTGAGTATACACAGCAGTATTGGGTGTGGGGAGGTCTTTCACAGTGGAAAAAGTCATTATATGTGTGGTGCATGTGGGAAAACTTTCCGCCGCAAACGTACACTCGTTCAGCACCAGAGAATCCACACTGGAGAAGGACTGTATGAGTGTAGTGAGTGTGGGAAAACCTTCAGCTACAAGCACTCATTTGTTCAGCACAAGACAATCCACACTGGAGAAAAGCCTTTTGAGTGCAGTGAATGTAGGAAGGCCTTCAGGTTCAAATATAAACTTGTTGAGCACCAACGTATTCACACTGGAGAAAGACCTTATGAGTGCAGTGACTGTGGGAAAGCTTTTGGATTTAAATCCAGACTTGTTCGGCATCAGAGAATTCACACTGGGGCGAAGCCTTATGCATGTGCTGATTGTGGGAAACTCTTTAGATACAGCTCTAGCCTAGTTCAGCATCGGAGGATTCACACTGGAGAAATGCCTTATGAGTGCAGTGAATGTCGGAAATGCTTTAGACAAAACTCCAGCCTCGTTCAGCACCAGAAATTTCACACTGGAGAAAGTCCTTATGAGTGCAATGAATGTGGGAAATCTTTTAAACACAGCTCCAGCCTCATTCTACATCGGAGAATTCACACAGGAACAAGACTTTATGAATGCAGTGAATGTGGGAAATCTTTTAGCCAAAACTATAGCCTCATTCAACACCATAAACTCCATACTAGAGGAAGGCTTTAAGAGTGCACCCTCCAGAAGAAAGCCTTCAGCTTATAGTCCACTCTGATCCAACACCAAAAACTTTACCATCCAGTTTTACGAATCCAGTGTGAGAATTCCACAGATGATAATGAATGGCATTAGACTTCAAGGGCCTCTGTGAGGGGCCATCTTCTTGAGTTCCAAGTATGTGAGTTTTTAGGAATTGCATTTTATATTCTGACCTGCTCAGGACCCTTGCTAGAATGATGCCAATTTCTGTGGCAGAAGTCATCTCACTTCTACCTCCTGGCAGGTTCCCACAGCATGTATCAGTCACCACAACATGGTCAGAAAAGAAGGGCACAGTCTGACAACTGATAGTGGCATTTTACCTTCTTTGTGGCATTGCTGGTCTTGTGTGATATTTTTGATGGACTTTCTTCCCTTCCAAGACCAGTGTGGAAACTCTCTGCCGCACATTGCCCTGGACTGTGCAATAATAAGTCCTAATTGCTTAAGTCACCTTTAACCTTAAGAGTTATATTTGCTGTGTGGGGTAGGTTGAAAACAGAATTGAGCTCTGCCAGTGTGAAGAGGACAGCTTTCTTGAGATCTTCAGTGTGATGTCAGAGAGTACCTCCTAGTACAATTTTTGCCTAATCTGTTATGATAAAATAAAAATAAACATTTGGTGTTTGTCCCCAGTTCCTGGCACAGAGGTTCTAAAACCCTTGGAATCCCCTGAATGAGAAGAGCATCTTTGTATGATAATGAAAGGACTCAAGGTAGGTGTCAATAAAGAGCTTCAGGAAGGGCTCTCGCCCCCAGATTCAAGGGTTAAAACTTTCAGCCCTACCCCTCAGCCTGTTGACACTGTGGAGGTAGAGACTGAACTCAGTCATCAGTGGTCAGTGATGTATTCAACTTTGTATATTTGATGACACCTTGATAAAAACTTCTACATAAGAGGGGTTGTGTCCTGGCTGGTGTGGCTCAGTGGATTGAGCCTGCAAACCTAAGAGTTGCCAGTTCAGTTCCCAGTCAGGGCACATGCCTGGGGTGCAGGCCCTGTCCGTAGTAGGGGATACATGAAAGGTAACCACACATTGATATTCTCTCCCTCTCTCTCTCCCCTCCCCCCTTAAAATTAAAATAAAATTTTAAAAAGAGTTTGAGGAGCAGCTGGGCTGGTGAACACATCCAACCAAGGGAGGGGTGTACCCTGACCCCACTGGGATAGAGGCTATTGCACTTGGGGATTTTCCAGACTTCACCCTATGTATCTCCTCTTCTGGATGTTGACTGTGTCCTTTACAAGAAACTAATAAGTATAGCATTTTCCTGAATTCTGTGAGTAATTCTAGCACATTACTGCACTTCTGTGGTGGGGGCGGGGGGTGGCTTATGGGAATTCCAGATTTGTATTTGGCCTGGAAGAAGTGTGGGTCATCAAGGGACCCCATTTGTACCTGGCACCTGAAGTGGAAGTAATCTTGTGGAACTGAGACCTTTATGTGTAGGATCTGTGCTAACTCCATATAGTGTCAGAATTGAATTAAATGGACTTGTAAGAGAATTGGGAATTGTTGGAATGACATATTTGGTGTCATAAAAAGCCACACACTGTTTGGGGTGATGAACACAATACAATATACAGATGATGTGTTACAGAATTGTACCCCTGAAACCTATGTAATTTTATTAACCAATGTCACCCCCAATAGATTCAATAAAGGAAAAAATGAAAGAAAAGCCATGTACTGCACAAGGCCTTCTGGAAAAGACTGTAGGCATTTGTGATTTGCCAGGACTTTTCGTAGGCCCAGGGATCTGAGGAGGGTGCAGTTGTGACAACCTACAGTAATTTCTGTCAGTTACAGTGAGAAATCAACAGCACTTGAATTGTGCAGCATGAAATTATTAAAGCCTGATTATCTAAAATGAATCAGGAATATAAAAAGTGCTTAAATCTTTAGCTCTGAAATTATTGTGAAATACCTGAATGTTAAAGCCAGTTTTTAAAAAATCCTTGTATCAGTAATTACCATTAAACTTGGAGTTAATCCCTGACTGGTATGACTCAGTAGGTTGAGCAACATTCTGTGAACTGAAAGTTTGCGGGTTTGATTCCCAATCAGAGCACATGGCCTGGGTCATGGGCCAGGTCCCCCAGTTAGCATGTGAGAGGCAACCAGTTGATGTTTCTCTTCCTCTTTATCCCTCTCTCTCCCTCTCTCTGAAAATAAATTTTTTTTTAAAGAAAAAAACTTGGAGCCCTGGCTGGTGTGACTCAGTGGGTTGATCGTGGAGCTGCAAACTGAAGGGTCACCAGTTCAACATTCGGTTGGGGCACATGCCTGGGTTTCAGGCCAGGTCCCCTGATGGTGATGTATGGGAGGCAACTGATAGATGTTTCTTTCACACATTGATGTTTCTCTCCTCTCTCCCTTCCCTCCTCTTTAACAAATAAAAAACATTTTTTAAAAAAGTCTATGTTTGTTCATGTTTATTTTTAACAATTTCAGTTTTTACTGAATGATTCTTGCTTTCCTCTGCCTTCCAGGCTACGATTTGGCAAGGTCCTCAGGAAAAAAAAAATCATATTTGGGAGGCAAAAATCTTCAGGTTAGCCAGAAACAGCCCAGCCCCAAGCCAAGCTTCCTTCTTCCATGTCACACATCATAGTGTCCTTGTTTCATCTTTCATCTCCACCTGATACTTTTCAGACAGCTTCACTGTGTTTGCCCCTGGCTGTTCCTATCTCTCTAAATGAATTAAATACTAGTAATAGCTTCATTTTACAGTTTTTTCAGAGAGAATCTCAACTCCCTGCACAGACATTGACAGGGACAATGACTGCCATTACAGGTGATAAGGTAATTACTTCCCAGCAAGGAGATGAGCTCATGGAGTCTCAAACCTTTTTCTTGGATAAGATGTCCCCTTTGCACACGTGCTCCAGGTGCAACCAGGACACCTGCTATTCCAGCAGGCAATGACATTTGGTAAGTGGAGCTTCCTTTTAAGAATTTTATAGAAATGATTAGAAAACATCTTAAGAAGTATGTGTAAATACAATCATTTTTCTGGAGTGAGAACATGGACATAGACATGTACAAAGAGGATATTTTCTGAGGGCTCCTAAGAATAGAGACCTGAAGTTCTGTCCCTGGGCTGTCTGCCTTCTGTCCTCTGCTTTCTCTGTCATAGCCTTCTGAATTTCTGGGGTTAGGGAACAGGAATCACCATGTAATATTACAGCATTAAAACCCTTTTGTTTAACTAGATGTAAAGGTCCTTTGGTAGTCCCTGAACTTTAGCAGGTGCTTCAAATCTCTGGTTCCCAAAGCCATCACCCCAAACCAACCTCTAGGTCTGTTCTAACTACCAAGTTCCCAGAAAAGAGCTATGGAAAGGTATTGATTGTCCTGCCAATTTTCCCAGGAAGTAAGATGAGCCCAATGTAGCTGGTAATTGTGCCTCCATAGAAAGCAATTTGACCAAAGAAATGAGGGACTTTATTTGTATATGAGCATCTGTATTTCTTAAAGAACATGTAGGACCAGAATTCACAGAACATTCATGTCTACATTTTTTTAAAATAATTATTCTCAGAGAGGGGAAAGGAGGGAGAAGGAGAGAAACATCCATGTGTGGTTGCCTCTCATGTGGGCCCCACTGGGGACCTAGCCCACAACCCGGGCATGTGCCCTGCCTGAGAATTGAACTGATGACTCTGGTTTGCAGCTGGCACTCGATACATTGACCTACACCAGCCAGGCAAAATTCATTTTTAAAAAAGATTTTTATTTACTTTTTTTACAGAGAGGGGAAGGGAGGACATAAAGAAATATAAATGTATGAACAATACATCAGTCATTTGCCTCTCTCACTTCAATTGGGGACCTGGCCCACAATCCAGGCATGTGCCCTTACCAGGAATTGAACTGGCGACCTTTTAGTTCACAGGCTGGTGCTCAGTTCACTGAGCCACACCAGTCAGGGCCAAAATTCATTTTTATGATTTACCTTTATTATGATTACCATTCATGAATAATCCTCATATCTCTTACTTGGATTTGTTAATCTTGTTTTTTTAAGATTTTATTTACTTATTTTTTTCAATCTTTTTTTAAATTTAACTTTTATTTTCAGAGAGGGGAAAGGAAGGCGAACAAGGAGAGAAACATTGATGTGTGAGGGAAGCATTGATTGGTTGCCAATCTCATGCCCCCAACTGGGGATGTAGCCTGCATCCAGGCATGTGCTTTGACTGGAATCAAACCAGCAACCTTTTGGTTTGCAGGCTGGCACTCAATCCACTGAGCCACACCAGTCAGGGCTCCTTTTATTTAAATTTATCATGCATTTGCCTTATAATTTCTAACAAAAATAATATTTTACACTTATGTTGTTTCTTCAGAAATGCTTATTTATATACTTTCAATGTTAGAAAATACATGATCACCTATCTCATTGATTATGATGAGCACTTAGAATATAATTGATTGCTTCCCATTTCACTGTTCTTATGTAATATAAAATGTTTTCTGTGCTTTGTCTTTATATTTTTTATGCCTTTCACCTTACATTAGTTGTACATTTTTTTATACTCTAATTAAAGTCTCTTTTATGCATTACTTACTAAGTACTTACCACAGTTTTCAAAAATATATATATATACACTTCTATATGATTTATCTGTTACGTTTAGGTTTTTCTCTATGCTAGTATATAATGTTTTCTATTTCTCTAAATGCCATGCAGTAGAAATATAACTTCATTTTTTCAAATAAGTATGCAAAGATCTTCATATATATTAAATAAGCTTTTATTTCCCAGCTGTTTTTTAAATTCCTTTTAGTCACACTAAATTTCTACTATTTTTCATACATATATATAGAAAAAAATCTACCTGATTTTAATCTATATATTTACCTGCCTACCTCTCTACATATCAAATACTTCAAAACATTTTATAGACTTTCTTTTCATAGTGTATTTCATTACCTCAATTTTACTCTCATTATTGACTAAGAGCAAGCTTTTTATTTTTAACAGTAATGCCTTTTTTCCAGTAACTGTTAGAATTAATCTGCTAAACTCAATTTCATTTATTTCTCCTTTTCCACCAGCATAGGAAACTTGTAAATATAATTTGGTTATGTTACATTGTTTATGCACACTTTTATTTATATTATGGATTTATTTACAACAATGATTTATTTTTATTTAGATTTTTCAAGTATGTTTTATTGATTATGCTATTACAGTTTTCCCAAGTTTTTCTCTTTGTCCCTTCTCCACCCTGCCCCCCATCCCTCCAGCATTCCACCCCCTTAGTTCATGACCATGGGTCTACATATAAATTCTTTGAGTCCTCTGTTTCCTGTGCCATTTTTTATTTCTTCCCGTCTATTTTATGCCAACTAATTATGCTTCTCCTTCCCTGTACATTTTCCTCCTATTCCTCCCTTTCCACTCCCCACTGAAATCCCTCCATGTGATGTCCATTTCTCTGATCCTGTTCCTGTTCTAGTTGTTTGCTTAGTTTTTGTTTTCATTGTTTGTCTTTTCTTTTAGGTTCATTTGTTGATAATTGTGAGTTTGTTGTCATTTTACTGTTCATATTTTTTATGTTCTTTTTCTTAGATAAGTCCCTTTAACATTTCATATAATAAGGGCTTAGTGACGATGAACTCCTTTAACTTGACCATATCTGGGAAGCACTTTATCTGTCCTTCCATTCTAAATGAAAGCTTTGCTGGATAGAGCAATCTGGGATGTAGGTCCTTGCCTTTCATGACTTCAAATACTTCTTCCCAGCCCCTTCTTGCCTGCAAGGTTTCTTTTGAGAAATCAGCTGATAGCCTAATGCACTCCTTTGTAGGTAACTCTCTCCTTTCCTCTTGCTGCTTTTAGGATTTTCTCTTTATGTTTAATCTTGGGTAATTTAATGATGATGTGCCTTGGTATGTTCCTCTTTGGGTCCAACTTCTTTGGGACCCTCTGGGCTTCCTGGACTTCCTGGAAGTCTATTTGCTTTGCCAGATTGGGGGAAGTTTTCCTTATTTGTTCAAATAAGTTTTCAATTTCTTGCTCTTCTACTTCTGACACCCCTGTAATTCATATATTGGAACATTTCAGGTTGTAGCAGAGGTCTGTAAGACTCTCTTCACTTTTTTGAATTCTTCTTTCTTCATTCTGTTCTGGTTGGATGTTTATTTTTTCCTTTTGTTCCAAATTGTTGCTTTGAGTCCTGGTTTCCTTCCTGTCATTGTTGGTTCTTGGAATATGTTGCTTTATTTCATTTTGAGTATCTTTCATTTGTTTTTCATTTTTCGACCAAGCTCAATCAGATCTGTGTGCATTTTGATTACCAGGGCTTTAAATTCTCCATTAAATAGGTTGGCTATGTCCTCATCATTTAGTTCTCTTTCTGAAGTTACACTCTGTTCTTTCATTTGGGCCTTATTTCTTTGTCTTGGCACAACTGATAAGTTGTAAGAGGGTGGGGCCGTAGGAATTCCTGAGGCAGGGAGCCCTCCTTGCTGCCTTGTGGTGCTTCCTGTGGGGGAGGTGCCAGAGAGGGAACAATACAGCTTGTTTGCTCATCTCTAGTGCACTTTTCAAGGAAATCTTATGTGAGGTTGGGAGTTTCCCTCACTATCAACCACTGTATCAACTTTGAGTCTCAGTTTCCCCTTAAGTCAGCCCCACCCCCCGCAGCCCGCTGCCTCCCCAAGGTTTTTCTACACAGGCCAGCGCGAGTGGTCTGCCACCTTCCTGTTTGGTTGTTCTAACTGATTTTTTTCTTTAATTCCTTGGTTGTCAGAGTTCCATGCAGTTTGATTTTCTGGAACTTCTGGTTGTTTATTGATTTTAGGTTGGTTATTATCCTCCTTTTAGTTGTGCGAGGAAGTGAAGGGTTTCTACCTACACCTCCTTCTTGGCTGGAATGCCTAGATTTTTTTTTAAAGTTGTACAGTTTCACTGTTTCTTCCACATTTCTGTAATTTTATGGTTGAATTGCATAATTAAGCATATCATTCATAGTATTATTTGCTCAGATTTTTAAATATAATGTTCCTATAGAGAAATTGTAAATTACTACTTTTTAAACATAGTATTTGTGTATGTTGTAAATATTTATTAGTATTGATAAGAATTCACTTAATTCATGCTATTTAGCAGTTATGTACCTACATCCTCTCTGAATGTTAAACATGTGATTTTGTGATTTCCATAATACATTCAGAGTTATATTTCATCTTATTGATGGGCTGTGCCTAAACTATATTGAACAAAGAATGGTGGCATACAGCACTGTGATCTTATTTCTAAACAATTTTTAAGTGATACTAATATTTAACCACTGTGATACAAAAACCAAAAAGAAAAGAAACGCAAAACAACCAATATCCAGTAATTCTGGATGTGTTAGGTAGTGTCACCTTAATATATTGCAATTTATTTATTTTTGATACCTGTGATCGGGAGCCCAGATACTACTGCCTATATAGTGTTTTAATTAAAACAGTTTTTGTAAAAATTGAGATATTGTAGAAGCCAATCTGACTTTGTTGATATGGTAATACAAGTAAAAAATAGGTAGAGCTGGAAAATACCACCCCACTTGGTTGGGTCTTGTATTCTCCACTTTGTACTTCTACCTACAGGGCTGGCTTTGCTTTTTCTACTTCACTCTCCTGATAATGAAGGTATTTAAGTTGTTATCACTGGCTCAGGAAAATCTTGAGAAAAAGAGTAACATTAAGGGATCTCAATGGACTCCTATCTGAAAATGACAGGGTAAGTAATGCAAAATAAGAAGGTATGGTGCTATAGAGAATAAAAGAACAAAATTGTAGCAAAGAACAAACTCCGTATTTGTCAATTACTGCAGTAAATACTTTCCAACTTTAATATGGACCTTTAAAAAAATACCTACAGAAAGCTCTGGTGAGTGTAACTCATTGCATTGAGCACTGGTGTGTGAACCAAAAGGTCCCTGGTCTGATTCCCAGCCAGGGCACATGCCTGCATAGTGGGCCAGGTCCCCAGTTGGAGGGCTGTGAGAGGCAACCGATCGATGTTACTCTTCCTCCCTTCTCTTTCTAAAAGTAAATAAATAAGATCTTAAAAAAAATTAAAATACCTACAAAAGAGAAGAGGAGGATAATACAAGCCAAAAGAACCCATCACACAACTATAACCCATGTCAAACTCATTTTATCTGTGAAATTCCCCATCTTCCCTGTAGCAAACATTCATATGTTCTTGGATTGCCCTCTGGACCTCTGGACCCGTCCGTTATGGTAGGCATTAGGAACATGTTCCCTGTTAGGGTCTTATAGTCATTAAGGATTATGCCTCACTTTATGTGATGTTCTACTTCTGTTCCCCTTTTCTCTTATTAGGTAGAAACTTCTATAAAAAAAAGTTTCTTGAGGAAAAGTTTAGATAGAAAAACAACAATTCTACCCCTTTATTTTTCTTTTTTCAGTGTATTGATTTGGTCTTCTGTCATCTACTAAAGGTAAGGTTATTTTTTTAAAGTATGGTTAATTTCAAAAAAAAAATAATAAAAATATATTTAGAAAACATACTTGTTTTAATTCTTTAAAGTTACTATTTGAGTCCTGACTGGTATGGCTCAGTTGGTAGGGCATCAGCTACCAAAACAAAGTCGTCAGTTTGATTCCTGGTCAGGGCACATGCTGGGATTGCAGATTCCGTCTCTGGTCGGGGCACATTTGAGAGACAACAGATCAATGTTTCTCTCTTACATCAACGTTTCTTTTCCTCTTTCACTGTTCCTCCCCCATCCCACCAAAATAAATAAGTGACTATTTGATACTGAAAATGTCTAACACTTAGCCAATGGGAATCTTTCATGTTAACTGTTGGGTCCCATTGACATAACCCCAATGATTTAGGGTGCTTCTTTTTTTAAAAACAATTTTTCAAAGTTATAGTTTACATTCAATATTATTTATATTAGTTTCAGTTGTACAGCATAGCCTTTGTTTTCTTGTATGATGATGAGTTCTGAGATCATATTCTATACCTTCTACTCCAGATATAGATTCATTTATTTCTTCAGGAAGCTGTAATATGGATACATCTTATATCGGTGTGTATGTGTGTGTGTGTGTATTTATATACACACACACACATATATATAAAATCACAGAATTAAAATACCAGTTTTTACTCATAAGTGCAATAATTTACTCTTATTTTGTTCTCATATTTATTGGTATAGAGTATATGTTCAAACTAGTGTTTAAAATATTTGAGGTAATTCCTTTTCATTTCTTTAAATCCCACTTGACATATATTTAGATTTATTTTTTGTTTACATGCTTGAGTTTTATATTTTTGCTCCTATATATCACTAGAATAAGTATATAAAGTATTTTAAAAAAAACATTTACTTATTTTTAGAGAGGGTAAGGGAGGGAGAAAGTGAGGGAGAGGAACATCAATGTGTGTTTACCTCTCACACACCCCCTACTGGGGACCTGGCTTGCAACCCAGGCATGTGTCCTGACTGGGAATCGAATCAGTGACCCTTTGGTTCAGAGGCTGGTGCTCAATCCGCTGAGTCACACTACTGAGGGTAGTTTTTATTTTTATTTTTATCTTTATTTTTGTTTTTGTAAAAAACTTTAGCCAAACCCACAAACTAGATATATTGAGGGTAGTCTCACTTAATACTTTCTCCTCTACTATGTCTCCATAATCTTCTACAAGTACTCATTTTTATAATTTTAAAATGCATTCTTCTATTTAAAAATATAACCATATACATGCAAATAAGTGGATAATACGTAATTTTATTCCTTTTATTAGGAAAATAAAGCTAACTGCACACAGTATTCTGGTACTTTCTGTTTTTCACTTCATAATGTCCTGGCAGTGCAGCAGTAGAGGGAACTTTACTCATCGCTGCTGCCTGGTGCTCCATTGTGACAAAGTCCAGTGAGTCACTGAATCAGTCTCCCATTGATTGACAGTGGGTGGGGTCCACTCTTATTTTTTTAATCTTTATTTACTTTTTAGAACGAGGGGAACAGAGGGAGAAAGAAAGGGAGAAAAACATTAATGTGAGAGAAACATGAATAGGTTGTCTCTTGCACAGGCCCCAACCAGCAATGATGTGATTTGCAGAATGACACCCAACCAATCGAGCCACACCAGCCAGGGCTGGGGTCCACTCTTTGTTATAACAAATAATCCTGCAGGGATTTGCTTTGCACATATAAAATGCATGTCTAAATATTCATAATGAATTGAAAAATTACATGATCCAAGACATTTTCTTGGTGTAATGAGAGTAGCCAAATTTTCCATTTTAGTCTTTAGATTCCTGTGGTTCAAATAAATTGTCAACAATATCCACACTTCAAATTGATGAAATGGTTTCTACTAACTTAAATCTTTGTGTTATTTTCCTCAGATTGGAGTTGGGATCATTGGAATTTCCTCCCTCCTTTGTCTTTCTTTATACCTTTACTTTGCTCACTAGACACATGTTCTGACCCACAGATTTGATTCTCATCCACCTTGTCATAGCTAACAACTTGGTTCTTCTTAACAAAAGAATTCCTCAGACAATGGCAACATTTTGGTTGAAATATTTCCTGGGTGGTATTTGATGTAAACCTGTCTTTTTACAGTGGCCAGAAGGGTTTCCTTGGGCACTCCCTGCCTCCTCAGTGGCATCTAGGCCATTAAGTTCATCCTTAATACACTGAAGTGGAAGGAACTTAAGATCAAATCCCCAGAGTACATTGTCTTCTGCTGTTTTCTCTGATGGATCCTGCATCTCCTGTTAAATATCTTTATTACAGTGAATGTTACTGGACCAAAAAAGAGCAAAAGTAGGAGTAGGGAGAAAACTTATGGATACCGTATTTCTTCTATTCCATACAAATCTGTAGCCTCAAAGCATGCAGTCATGTTCTCCGTCACTGATTTTATAGATTTGAGTCTCATGGCCTGTTCTAGTGGCTCTGTGGTCTTCATCCTGCCCAGGCATCAGCAGGGAGTGCAATACATTCACTAACAGATGCTCCCCAGACCCTCCCACAAGACCAGAGCAACATGCACCATCCTGGTTCTGGTGAGCATATTTGCCTCCTCTTATTTTCTCTTTTCCATTTTGTCTTATTGGGTAACACTGATTGTGAACCCAAGCCACAGGCTGATGAACACCTCTGCACTGGAGTGTTTAGGCTTCCCAGTATTCATTCCTTCAGTGCTCCTTGGCAGTGACAACCGTGTCTTTCAGTTCCACTCTGCCTTTTAGGGTTAGAAAAATAATGTTTTGAAGTTGATCTCTGTGCAGTAAGTTCCCTCTAAGACCTCTTATCACTTATTTCAACCACTTTTTGTGTGTTTGTAGGCTCATGTGTTTTTTAACGTTTTTTATTTACTGGTTTTAGAAAAAGAGGGTAGGAGAGAGAGAGAGAGAAACATCGACTCATTATTCCACTTACTTATGTATTCACTGGTTGATTCCTGTATATGCCCTGACTGGGGATCAAACCTGCAACCTTGGTGTATCATGACAACACTCTAACCAGCTGTGTTACCTGGCCAGGCTATAACCTCATGTTTTATGTCAGATGATCTGTCACCACACTGGTATTCAGTATAAATAATAGCAAAAATAATCCTGACCTCATACTGCCTAGAAGATTGCCAAAATATAAACATAGATTAGATCATGGCTCAAAGATGACTTTCTAAAATTATGGGTTGCTCCCTGGCCAGTGTGGCTTAGTGGACTGAGTACTGGCTTGCGAATCAAGAGGTTGCTGGTTTGATTCCTGGCAGGGCACATGCCTTGGTTGTAGGCCAGGTCCCCAGTTGGGGGTGTGTGAGAGGCAGTGATTGGTGTTTCTCTCCCTCTCTCCCCCTCTTTTTAAAAATAAATAAATAAAATTATGGATTGCTATTCATGGGAAGAAAGTAAGACAATAGTGATAATGACATCTGGGGGCTTGTCAGTGTTTGGAACTGCTGGACTTGTAACACACTTGAAACTCTAAAGTAAAATCCAAAAGATAACTTGGGCATTGCAAATCTTTTTTTTCTTTCTCTCTCTCTCTTTTTTTTTTTTAGCGAAAGGAAAGAAAATGACCTGGGAATACCCTGAATTGGAATGGCACTGGTAGACTTAAAATTGAGTTGTCAGAGGTTCATGGTATTTGGCAGAGTGTGTAATACACAGTGTTTTGAGAAAGATAGAAAGGAAAATAGGTGGTAGCTTCTAGCAGGTGGTGAGGGCCACAGCAATGATCAAAACTTTTCATAGGAGAGATCGGGGTCTCTGATGACTTTGGTCCAGTTGGTGAAATAATCAAAATTGCTTGTGATAAAAAAATAAATAAATAAATCAGCCCTGGTTGGTGTAGCTGAGTGGATTGAGTGCGGGCTGTGAATCAGGGGGTCACTGGTTCGATTCCCAATCAGGGCACATACCTGGGTTGTGGGCCAGGTCCCCAGTGGGGGGCACCTGGGAGGCAACCACACATTGGTGTTTCTCTCCTGTTTCTCCCTCCCTTCCTCTCTTTCTAAAAATAAAATCTTAAAAAAAAATAAGTCATTTAAAATAAATTAATTTGAGTACACATTATAGTTTACCACTTTTAAAACTTACAATATTTTTTCCTTAATAAAATAAGTGGTGTCCTGGTTGGTGTGGCGTAGTTGGTTGGAGCGTTGTCGCACAGACCGAAAGGTCACAGGTTTGACTCCCAGTGGGGCACATACCAAGGTTGCAGGTACAATCTCTGGTTGGGGAGCATCTGAGAAAGCAACAAATTGATGTTTCTTTCTCACACTGATGTTTCTTTCTCTCTCTCTCAAAATTAAAAAAAGGCAAGGAAGAAATGTCCCTAGGTGAGGATTAAAAAAGAAATAAGTAGTAAAATAATTCATTTCCAATTTAGAATATATAGTGGTCAGATCTGACAGTCTTTCCTTGATCTAACTTTAGTCAGGCTCCTCTGAATCTTCTTCCCTACTAGGCCTCAATTTTAGACTTCTGTGCCCATCTTTGCATTTCCCAATTTTAGCAAGAATCCTATGAAGTTGGTTTAGTCACAATCATCTCCACCTCAATATCTGATCACCCTCGATAGCTGGTCAAATTCCTCATTCCATTATCTCCCAGGTGATAGCTGATCACCTTAGCCTACCGTCAGCAAGAATCCTATTAGGTCAGCTTAGCAAGGATCCTTCCATACACCTGATGTTCCCTCTTAGTAATTTTCCATCCACTGAATCAACTATAAACTCTGATGTGTCCATACTTGGAATTTAGCCCAGTTCTTTGTGAAGTTCATTCCAATAGTTTCTGATGAAAATCCACTTTACTGCTTTAACTACTGTTCAGCTCTGGTTTTCTTTAAAACAAATCCTTCCATATCTTTAAAATTATCATTTTTTATGTAATTGATCTTTAGAAAAATTTGTCTTTGGTACTTAAAGAAAACTTTAAAAGAGTTTCATTTTCATTTCACCTTTATTTCTCATCTTTAAATAATCATTTGACTTTATTACCACTACTTTATAAACACAATGCCTGGTCATTAAATATCATATGTTGCTAAATATACAATTAATGCATTTTTATGATTATCAATATTTAACTAAAATTATATTTAAAAATTAATCCTATTATATATTTGAAAGTAACTCATGTAAAATAGTTTAATGTATATATAAAACCTGTACCTAAAGTACCTAAATATTCTATTCCATTATATTTAAGCAGTATGGTTATGAATGACAAATTATGATGAAATAAATTTCTCGCCTCTAATAAACTGAAGAGCAAAACTGTGTCTTTTAGAAGGAGCTGTTTTTTCTTAGCCCATTGTCCCCTAATCAATTGAAAATATACTCATTTCCTTTAAGGGGTTTAATTTGTGTTAGTATTTTCATGGGCTCATGGTTTTACATAAGCACTTAGTGGCTTACCTTTGTAACCTAAATCATCCCAGGGCCAGGTCCCAGGCAGTGTAACCCAAAGTCTACTGGAATTGTTCAAACTAGCCAATCCTCAGCTCTTGATTCTGCCCTGCTTTATGTTTCCCACAAAAGATATAATTAAAGCTCTGGCCTATGCTTTCCCATGGTTCCTGCCTCTGCCTACTGACGAAAACCTGGTATTTCTTCTGTGCTTCTCACTTCTAGGGGAATTGTGAATAACAGTAAACGTTTTTTCAGTGGTATTACTGTGTTGTCATGCAGACACATTTATAAATTAAGACCTGGGCACAAGTCAGCCTCCTTTGCCTGTATAATATTATACCTCATTCTCTACTTCTTGGTGTCTTCATCTTCTCTCATTTCTATGTGCCTACCACATTCTAACATTGCATATAACTGTTTCTTTTTTTTCTATCTCTTCCTCTTTTTTAAAAAAATTTATTTATTTATTTTTAGAGAGGGGGAAGGGAGGAAGAAAGCGAGGGAGAGAAACATCAATGTGTGGTTGCCTCTTAAGCACCCCCTACTGGGGACCTGGCCTGTAACTCAGGCAGGTGCCCTGAGTGGGAATCAACTTGGGACCCTTTGGTTCACAGGCTGGCACTTAATCCACTGAGCCACATCAGTCAGGGCCTCTTCTGTCTTTCTTAAATACAGTGTAAGCTACTTGATAGCTGGGGTATTTATCTCTTGTTTTCAAAGTTGTCTCACAGCTGTGTGCTCAGCTTCATTCTCTCACTTCTCAGACTTCAGTGTCCTCAGGTCAAATTGTGCTGACATTTTAACTCTCTTCACCTGTCACAGATATGTTCCCCAGAACCATTCCTGCATATATCTGAGAATAACTATACAATTATTACTTTTTAAAAATATTTTTAAAGATTTTATTTATTTTTAGATTCGAAGGGAGGAAGAAAGAGAAGAGAAACATCGATGTGTGAAAGATACATCAACTGGTTGCTTCTCACACACCCACAGCTGGGGACTTGGCCCACAACCTAGGCATGTTCCCTGACCAGGAATCAAACCAGTGACCCTTTGGATTGCAGGCTGTGCTCAATCCACTGAGCCATACCAGCCAGGGATACTACACAATTATTATTAATGACTTTTGGTAACTTAAACAATTCATAAATATTTGTATTTTGTTTTCTCTTTCTCTCCTCCCCCCTTTTTTTGGCTTATCATGAATAATCTCAACTCCCAAGTCAGACACTGTCCCTGTAATTACAAGTGAAATGAGAATTTCCAGCAAAGAAATGAGATCATGGTATTACCAGAGAAACCTGAGTTAGGGTGCTCTCCCTTCTTGGCTCTTGCCTTGCTCACAAGAGATGAATTCAGTTGAGAGACAACACATATAGTGGAAATGACATAGTAAGTTTATTTATGAAATACATGAACACAAAGCTGCAAGTGGGTTTGCAACTAGTCTGAGTATACTGACTATTGGGATTTTAGGAGTTCTATGCTTGTAGCCAGCTTCCAGGTTCCCCCTCTGCTTCCGCTCTCCAGACCTTGGGATGAATACACAGTTTTAAAGACTGTCTTTCCCAGGTAGTGAAAATGATACAAATGGAATTTCAATGGCTTCCTTCCTCCTGTGCTTTCATGGTTTTTCTTGTGATGTTTGGAACACCTGGCAATCTTACCAGACAAGGCTCAGGACTACTGAGTTAATGGGTGAGACATGTCTCCCTCCCCCTTCCTGCCTTGGTTCACTATCCTAACAATGGTGTTCCAAGTCTTTATTTCCATGTCCAGATGTCACCTTTGCAAATGTGCTGCCACTATGACTATGTCAGTCACTGTCCTGGCACACAAGAGCACTTGTAATGGTTCTTTTCAGATAGGCAGTACATTCCTAAAAGGAAATAAATATATCTCAGCTGTTGGACTAAGAAATATCTTTTGGATTAATGAGTGCTGCTCTCTGGGTTGGATACTATCAGTGACTATACAGGCAAGAAAGGCAACTTCCTTGCGTTCCTCTTTTTCCCTAGGGTGCTATCAGGAATCATTTCTGAGGAAACCAGAGTGTCCAAATAATAATAAATGGAGCCATTTTAAAATAGAGTTGTGCCCTGATAAGTGTTGCTCAGTTGATTGGGCATCCTCCTGCAAAGCGAAAAGTCACCTGTTCTTAATTCCAGTTAGGGCGTATGCCTGGGTTGCAGGTTTGGTCCCAGGTTAGGGCAAATACAAGAAGCAGTTGATTGATGGCTCTCTTTGATGTCAATGTTTCTCTCCCTCTTTCCCTTCCCCTCTCTCTTGAAAAAAAAAATGGAGCTGTAGATGCCATGCCAAAGGAACTGCCTTGCACATCTTATGCCTTAAACATTTAAAAAATAATAATTTTAGAGACAGGGGAAAGAAGGGAAGAAGAGAGGGGGAGAAACATCCATTGACTGCCTCTTGCACCAGGGACCTGGCCCACAATGTAGGCATGTGCCCTGATTTGGAATTGAACCAGGGACCCTTGGGTTTGCAGGCCAGCACTCAATCTTCTAAGACATACCAGCCAGGATGCGTTAAACCTTTTGATGTTAAAACAGGGTAAAATGAACTTGGAGAACATTATGCTAATTAAAATAAGCCAGTCAGAGAAAGACAAGTAATATATGATTTCACTCATAGGTGAAATCTAATGAACAGACTGAACTAACAAGCAAAACAAAGACAGGCTCATAAATGGGGGAAGGGGAGTATTTGGGGAATAAATGGCAATAGAAAAAAACATAGTAAAGATTAAATAAAATGTATATTTTTAAAAAGAATTTATAAAGCCCTGTCACATGTTTAGGTTTTTCACCTATACAAGTTCTCTTTTAAATAATTTTTAAAAGGAGGGAGGGGAAAATGACCCTTGGACTGGGCCCAAGCAGGGGTGTCCAACCTGCAGCAGTCTGGATGCATGTGGCCCAGGATAGCTATGAATGGGGCCCAATACAAAATCATAAATTTACTTAAAACCTTTTTTTGTTGTTGTGCTTATCAGTTTTCATTAGTGTTTGTGCATTTTATGTGTGGCTCAAGACAACTCCTTTTAGTGTGGCCCACAGACGCCAAAAGGTTGGACACCCCTGACCCTAAAGCAACCTTGTGGCCCTAAAATAAATAACTGTTGGCAAAAATAATGAGAAACCAGTTATTATTACTGGACTCATGACTACCTGACTGAAAATTATAAACACTGTCTAGAATTAGTGTCATTGTATTATGTAATCTGCACAAGCAGTAATCCCTTCTTTCCACTGATGTAATTGTTCCCCTTCCCTTTCTCATAAATACCCTCGCCTTTGTCTCACAAAGGGAATACTACTTAGGCTTCTGTCTGAATCAGTGCTTCCAAAATAGCTGTTGTCATTGTTCTCAAATAAATGCTTGTATCCTCTCACTTTGAAAAGCTTTTTGTTTTTAGGTTAGCAAGCAGATGTACTTCAGGTAGTCATTTGCTCCAGAGAGCCCCAACCTCACTCCTCCTCCTTCCATTCCACAGGCCTCTATGGAGACAACTCTGAACTACTAACCAAACTAAATGTACCAAAACTGACTTAAAGCTTCCTTCCATACATATTTAAAGAACAAGGACATAGGAGTGAACTCAGCAACATTCATGTAGCACTCCGATTTGGTTCCGTAGCTTTGGGATATCTGAGAGAATACGTCCACAAACATTTCTTCCACCACGCGTGAGAGGCGCGAAGTGGAGGGACCACTTCCCAGCACCCCTCACGGTACCGGAGAGAGTCGGATTCGGGTACAATCCCGAGCGGACTACATTACCTAGAAACCTCTACGCCGCACGGTTGGGGAGCTGTGGTTGGCATTTCCAAGCATGCGCAAGGTGCCTGGGCGGGACTTCCGGCGTCTTCCTCGCGGCGGACATCTTGTGGCTTTAAGATGGGACGGTTAGAAAGCTGTAGTTCGGTTCTGAGGTGACGAAAGCGGGAAGACCCGGGAGGAAATCCCGTTGTCGCTAGGAAGAGGCTCTGCGGTGGCAGCGACCACGGAGATATGCGTTAGGACTCAGAATCTTCACAGCTCTGCGCTGTCTAGACCGTGATGGCGGCGGCTGCGGGGGATGGGCCCGGCCTAGGTAGGTGCTGTGTCCCGGACATTGATTCAGCCCGATTCTCATCACCGAATCCTAAGCCCCAGAATGAGTGAGCGGTCGCTGTTGAAGTCACTGTAGCCCAGGCCGTTTGTGGATGGAGACCTCGTGTCCAACAGCCAGTGGGATGAGACGTGGGAGGAACAACCGAACCTGGAGCGTTCTAGAAACTGCAGTGCTGCCCTGTACGAGAGTTGCGGCATGTGAGCACTAGTCATGGCCGGAGTGACAAGATGAGGAGTACCTTCATTGCGAGGATGCAAGTATTCCAACGGACTAGGGTGGGGTGGGGATCCAGAAGATGGAGGCGGGAGGCCGTGAGGAGGCAGCAGAAACCAACAGTGTGGTGTTGGCAGTACCAGAGCAGGGGCAGGAGGGGTTGCGAGTGGGGAAGTCATTCAGTCCTAGAGAGGTTCCCCAGATAGAAGCAACAGGATTTGCTGCTGGGCCAGATACGGCTGTAAGTGAAAGTAGGGCTTGAGGGGGCTATTCCAAGTTTTTTTTGTTTTTCCCCTGAACATCTGAAAGACTGGGAATGGGTAAGTTGGAGCAGGGAGCACCTTTCAGGGCTATCAGGAGTTGGATTTTGGACATGATAAGTCTGAGGTGTCTCACAGTGGAGGTGTTACATGGGCATCTGGATGTGCAAATTCTGCAGAGTGAACTGTGCTGGAAACCTTTAAGGGATGAGGCTTCAGGTCAAACCCCGGAGATCACATTTAGGGGAAGAATATTAAGGGTGTTGTTTTATGTGGTCCCTGAGGTGAGAGATTTGAGGGCATGGGAGAAGGGATGAATATTCCTGAGATTCCTTCCAGAAAGAAGGGGTCCTGGCAGTTGAAAGGGATCTGGCTGATGTGAGCAGGAGAAGAGTGCTATAGGGTATTAGGAGCCTGACCTGAAGGGAAAGAAAATCGTGAGGTTCTGTAGATTTGCCATGGTGTGGACTCATCATGCCCCATAAGCACTGCCTGTGGAGCAGAGGAAAAGTCTGCCAAGCTAGTGAAGCAGCTCCAGCCCAGTCCAGGGCCTTGGTACATCAGTTTCTTAATTTTGCGGGTGAGAAGAGACGATGAGCATCTATAATGAAGGGCCACTAGCAGGCTTACCTTCAGAGGTGTATGTGCCAGATAGTCTGGTTTGGTGAAAGACTAGTGAACACCTGGCAGGTATACATACATAAGTGGGCAATTAAATGTTAGCATATGTAAATAGGGTAAATCAGATTTATATCCATCTTTAATGATTGATTGAAGTTCTTTCCTCTAAATATCTCATTACAATGAGAGTCTCAAATATCACATTTTCTTAAAAGATTAAAAACAAACACACTTTCAAAAATCACTTCATTTGCAACAAAACTATTTGCAAGTGTTAAACTTATGGACAGTAAAAGCTAATTCAGAGGTACTTAACCTGTACTAACATGTCTGATATAAAACAGCAGCTCTGTTAGGTGGAGACCACTGTAATCACAGCTTTACAGATGAGAACACTGAGACACAGATCTTTGTTCAAGGTCGCACAGATGGTAGCAGGTGACACTAAGGTGTGAGTGTCTGAGGTCAGACAGCCTGAAATCATCCTCACCAAAGGACAGGGAGGAGTTAGGGAAACAGT
The DNA here is from genome assembly GCA_004024845.1 of Tonatia bakeri. Lineage (NCBI taxonomy): Eukaryota > Metazoa > Chordata > Mammalia > Chiroptera > Phyllostomidae > Tonatia > Tonatia bakeri. The sequence continues at coordinate 27,401 of PVIA01008532.1, read as the reverse complement.
CCATGTGACCCCACTGTGGAAACTCCCAGCTCTCTCATCCTCCAGGTTGCTGTGGCAGAAGTGCTCGAGATCCATGCGTAGGTGACTGGAGACTGCAGGTGGTCCTTATTCAACCCACCCTCACCCATATATCTAGCAACTTAGTATAGTGAATGGTGTCCCAGGACTCTGAACCTGTCTTCTATCTGACACTGAGTTTGGGGATCCCCGTGTCACCAAAGGTCTTGAGCCCTGACTTTATTCTTGAGTTACATGAAGGGTTTTCATTTCTGGAAGTAATGCGATGAAGTTGGAAACAGTGTCCCAGATACAGGAACTAGAATATGCAAATGCATCACTTGAGGTTGCACTGGAGTGTTCAGAAAACCTCAGGTCTCCATTATGTCTGGTGTGATCAGAGAGTGGGGGACAGGATTGAGTTTTGGAATGACACCCTGTTGAGCTAGACTTATGTTCTGAGAGTGGTTAGAGCCATGGAAGGTTTGAAACAGTGGAGGGAATGATTTTCTGATGTGGAGGGCAAGAGAAAGAAGGGAGGAGTTAGAGATCACCCTTCAGTTTTTGGCCTGATAAGCTGTAAGGGTAGAAAAATTCTCAGTTGAGATGGTGAAACCTCTGAGTGAAGTTGTCAAATGGACAGCTGGACCCATGGGTTTAGAGTTCAGAGGAGTGATTCAAGTTGGAGACATCCACAAGGTAGCAGCCAGTATGTGTATTAGGATAGAGTTGTGTATCAGCTTTGTACAGAGAACCTTTATGTTATGGTGGCATTGCCATTAGTGGTCTGGAAAGTGGATGGGCACAGAATATTGGGAGTCAGAGTCACCTGAGAGACAAGAAATGGAGGGGTTAGTGTTTGTGTTGGTGTGGGGGCTAGGGGGAAATACAGGTGATGAAGTCTTCCAGAGAAAGAGTGGACATGAGATGCATGCTGGTATGGTAGTAAAAGAGATGAAATGAAAGTGAGGCCAGAGCTGATGCTTATTGCCCTCTCTGTGCTTCCCAGGCTTTTGTGGTGACATTTGATGGGATGTGGAGTTTCAATCAAGCCAGCAAATTAGCTCAGGGACAATTGAGTCAGTTGGTGGATCATTACTCATGGAATAGAAGGCCAATGGATGTGGCCTTAAATGAGTGTTTACTGTTAAGCCTCTGACTGATGAGGATATAGCATCCTCATTGTGCAACAGCAGACAACAAAAGGGCTGGATGTGTCTGATATTGGTACATGGTTCTGGATTGCTGAAGTTCAGTGAAGTAGCGGAGGATTGAATAGCACGGTTCACAGGGCCTGAGTTGGTTAGAGTGTCAACCCAGTACATCACAGTTGTAGGTGACCATAGATAAAAGGGAAATGTGATCTAAACTTAGAGTGACCATACGTGGAGATAGAATCTTAATTTATGGTACTGAGGGCTTTAGGGGTAATGCTAAACTCAAAATTTGTATATGAGAGGCATAATCTCTGGACTCCAGGGAAGGGTTGGGCCCTGCATGCCAGTCCCAGACTAGGCAGTGTCTGTCTGCCTGTCCACCAACCTGGTCTAGGCTGGACAGAATGATTCATGGAAAATGAGGAAAGACAAGGCACCAGTCACACAAAGGCCCTGTATCTTGTCTGACTTGGGCAGCTGGAGAGGAAGGTGAAATGTGGTGGATATACCAGGAGTCCTGGGGAGACAGCCTGCCCTCGTCATGTGGGGTCATGTGGGGTCATGTGACTTTTGAGGATGTGCTTGTGTTTTTCTCCTGGGAGGAGTGGGGGTTACTTGATAAGGTTCAGAAACTCTCTTTATGTGCTTCGCCTTTTTGGTTATCCTGGGTAAGATTCTCTGTGTTTTAGTTTTCGAGTCTGTGCTCTGCTCTATCTTCTCCTTTTTGTAGCTGAAGCACTGCTGTTTTCCCTCATTCTCTCACATAGGTCCTCAGGGTTCAACTGTAATGTGTACTATGTACTGTCTCTTCCACTTCCTGTGCTCTCCAGCACTTGCTGCCCCAAACCATTGGCTGAAAGGGTGTCAAGGTCAGGAGTTTTGTAGTCAGCCCAATGGATACTACCCTGCTTGGCTTCTTCCAGGCTGAATTGCTTTGTCCCTGACCCCTTTCTTTAATTGATACTTTCCTGGGCCTATTTGTGTCATGAAATACAGTGATGGTCATTACTTGTGGGACCCATTGGGTTGTTTCTTTAAGCTACTGATCGCTGATGGGTAGGCTGCCCTGGGGAAGTACTTTCTCACTCAGTGGTCCTTTTTCCTCTATGACTTGTATCTTCCAGGTCATCAGTGGTTGCTGAATAGTAGCAGGGGAAAGAACTCTTTGAGTACCTGACTGAGAGGTCATGACTTTAGCCACAGCAGAGGGGGCTTGGATGGGCCCTGGTAAGTGAGAGCCTGGGGAGTGTGTGACTTCTGGGTTGGGTTCAAGTAGCACCAGAAAACTATCCTGTGCCCACTGTTGTTTGGTGTCCAGGCCATACCTTATTTCTGTTTTTCCTCCCCATTCTGGACACTTCACATGCTTGTCATTCCAATTCTGACTTGTGACCCAGAGCTCTCCACCCCACTCACCAGTGTGCTCTATTGCTCCCTCTGTTGTCATCTCCTGTAGTGGACAATGCTCATGTATCAGAGATGTACAAATATCTTTAAATAGTTTTTCACTACCAGTTACTAACTTTAAGTCAAGTTTTCCTGGGCCTGGACATACATTTCTGTATAGCACTCACTTGCTACCAGTAGGCCCTTTTAAAAGTCAATTTGCAAGGAGGAAGTGGGAGATCCTGCCTGCTTCTCCCTAAGCTATTCCTCAGCCTTGTATCTTTGTCCTTTGTGAGACCTTCCCCATTCTGTGATCCTTAGAGCCTGGTAATGCCCAGGAGCTCTTTCTTTACCCTGATGCCAAATCTGTCATCCTGCCAACCACTTACTTCATGGACTCAGTTCTGGGTATGCTAGACACACTTTTGTGATGGGGTTATTCCTCTTACCAAAGTCAGTGTGTGCTTCAACGGTGTTTTTCTGCCCTCAGGTTGTTGGCTTGAAGTGAAGGATGAAGAGGTATCTTCTAAGCAGAGCAAGTCTGTGGAAGTGTCACTTGTTCATAATACTTCCAAGGCAGGTTCATCAGTCCAGATGGCTCATCCTTGTAACATATGTGGTCCCATCTTGAAAGATGTTTTGTGCCTGGATGAACACCAGGAAACACACCATGGGCTGAAACCTTACACATGTGAGGCATGCAGGAGACAATTCTCATTTGGTGCAAACTTCCTCCAGCACCAGAAGCAGTACAATGTAGAGCAATCCTTAAGGAGAGACAAAAGCAAGACCTCGTTTTTGAAGAACTGCAGCGTTTGTGAAGAACCTCATCTGTCAGAGAAGTCATTTACTTATGAGGAGGAACAGAAAAACTTCCAGGCCTGTTTGGGCAGTCACCAGCAAAAGTCAACCCGCAGCAAGAGGAAGACAAGTGGCAATGAGGGTGGGAAGGCCTTTCACATTGGACAGATGCCTTATAGCTGCAGCGAATGTGGGAAAGCCTTTAGCCGCAAAGACACACTTGTTCAGCACCAGAGAATCCACACTGGAGAAAAGCCTTATGAGTGTAGTGAGTGTGGGAAAGCCTTCAGCCGCAAAGCCACACTTGTGCAGCACCAGAGAATCCACACTGGAGAGAGGCCTTATGAATGTAGCGAGTGTGGGAAATCCTTTAGCCGCAAAGACAACCTTACGCAGCACAAAAGAATTCACACTGGAGAAATGCCTTATAAGTGTGGTGAATGTGGAAAATATTTTAGCCATCACTCCAATCTGATTGTGCACCAGAGAGTTCACAATGGAGCAAGGCCTTATAAGTGCAATGATTGTGGAAAAGTCTTTAGACACAAATCTACACTTGTTCAGCATGAGAGCATCCATACTGGAGAAAATCCATATGTTTGCAGTGATTGTGGAAAATCCTTTGGCCACAAGTACACCCTCATTAAACACCAGCGAATTCACACTGAGACAAGGCCTTTTGAGTGCACTGAATGTGGGAAATTTTTTAGTCGAAGCTCTGACTTTATTGCACACCAGAGAGTTCATACTGGTGAAAGGCCTTTTGTGTGTAGCAAGTGTGGGAAAGATTTCATAAGAACCTCCCACCTTGTTCGGCACCAAAAAGTTCACACTGGAGAAAGACCATACGAGTGCAATGAATGTGGGAAATCCTATAGCTTAAGCTCCCACCTCATTCGGCACCAGAAAGTTCACACTGCAGGAAGGCTTTAGGAGTGCTGTCAACAGAACAGCACTCATATGGAAAGGGGCTCTGTGATATCCCTTTGATAGGAAGACAGATGTTGATCTTCATATATCTGAACATTAACATTGGGGAGATACTATATAACTGATGGGTACAAGGAAAGTTTTCAGGGGCTGTATTGCACTTTCAGACCTGCTCAGGTTCCTTGCCAGATTTCTCAGTGTCAGTGTCTGGTGAAAAACATTTTAGCTCAATCGGCTAAGTTGTCCTGATATCCTCAGAGAAGGCAGAACTTGTTACTGTCTCCAGTCTCGGGGGGGATTAGAATAAACCTGAGTTAAGTGAGGGAGGGGACTCATTTCCTCCCTGCTGACTGGTAAAGGTGTGAGCATGACCCGTCTTTAGCCAAGAGGACCTGAGTTATGTTCTGGTGGCTTGGAAGGTTTAGTTTCCTCATGGACATTGTTTGTCTTGTGATAGATTTTTTCCAGCCTTTCAAGCGACTCAGCCTGAAGAACTACTTGCCTCATGTTACTCTGATTTGTGTGATAATAAAGACATTTGAGCCACCTTTAGTTTTGGAGGTTGTTTTTAGTGTTTCAGTGGTTTGAAAACAATTAAGTTCTACCGGACTGAAGAGGTGAAGAATGTAGGTGCCTCCAACTTTGCGTGCCTCAGATGGGACAGCAGGTTGGTAGAGAACAGTTCTCAGGCCATCACTCCAGCTCTGGTGTTAATTTCCATTGCTGAGAAAAGATTCTCTCTTAACTCTCAGTTGAGAAGAAATACAAAATTTAAAAACATATTGCACTGGCTGGTGTGGCTCAGTGGATTGAGTGCTGGCCTGTGAACCAAAGAGTTGCTGGTTTGATTCCCAGTCAGGATACGTGCCTAGGTTGCAGGCCAGGTCTCCAGTAGGGGGCACATGAGAGGCGACCACACACTGATGTTTCCTCTTCCTCTCCCTTTCTAAAAAAAATATATATTTTTTTAAATTGGAGATTTTAGGATATAGGTAAAGTAGGTATAATTACAATGAAAATGTGTAAAATATCTAATTCCTAAAACAAGTAAACCAAGGAAAAGTGGGAAACAAATGTGAAAAAATTAACAGTAGTTCCCTGGATGGTGCAGTGCAGTGGGTTGAGTGCAGGCCTGCAAATCAAAAGTGGCCTTTGATTCCCAGTCAGGGCACATGGCACATGGTGGGGTCATAAAAGAGAGGCAACTATACATTGTTTCTTTCCCTCCCTTCACCTCTCTAAATAAGTAAACAAACTCTTTTTAAAAAATTAAGAAATGCGAAAGTGCTCTGAAAAAATAGAGAAAATACTAATCAATAAAAAGGAGAAAGCATAAATACATGTAATTAGAATTAACAGTTAACCAAAATAGTTATTGAGTACAAGGTGTCCTTTACAACCTGAAAAGTGTGATATGCCCTGAAGGCCAGAATCTGGTACACTGTTCTGCAAGGTACTAGACCAGTGTACTGTACTAAGACCTATTCTGTCCAGGAAGGAAACAAGACAGAAATGCTGAGTGTGAATAATTGGAATTGGAGAGACTGCAGCAAAGAGGAGTGGTTGTACCCTTTGTAAAAACACATTGGTAAACACGCCCGTCACCATGGTCATATGAGATCTGCGTGTATGGAAATTCTCAGGACCTCCAGGTTTATCACTCATGACTAAGGTCAGAAGCACAGTAAAGAATTGTGAAGTTTTCCTCAACACCTGTGCCTCCCTGGGCTGTATCTGATGTCTTGGCTGCAGGGGCAGGAACCCTGGGACTGAGAGTAGAGAGAGACTGTGGTCCAAGGATAAAGATTTTGTTTTTGTGACCAGCCACAGTTTCTGGTGACTCACTGGAAACAGCCTTCATTCCTTGTCAGTTTTTCTTGCTACTGAGGAAGAGGTTCTCTTCACAAGGCATTTGGAATGAGATGGCAGAGTGACTATACTGATGCTCAGTCTTCTGGTTTTCCAGTAGAAGTGGGGGACCCAGACTTCTAGGTAGAATAATTTTTTAATACTTTCTTTGAAATGTAGTCAACATACAATATGAAGTACACAATTTGGTAAACCTTAGTATACACATGAAAGCATCCTAGCCATAATACTGAACATATCCATCACTTGCAGAGTCAACCTCATACCCCTTCATTTGTTTTTCTTCCAGATTCTAAATATTAAAAATAAAGCTGCTGCAAATACTCATGCACAAGTCTTTTTATGGACATTTAGCTCAGGAACTCAACAACAGTGTTGAAAGTGACCTTGTGTCTTCCCACTGATTGTAGTAAAGTGTGACAGGGAAGAGATAAGTATAGGGAGGAACTGTTGAATAGAAAAGACCTGATGATACGGGAAATTCTCAACCCATGTTAATTGCAAAAGGTATTGCAACAAAGGTTTGTGGTGAAGAAAACATGTTCTAGAGAAATACCCGTGGATGTGGCTGCATACCTTTTGTAATATCTCAGCAAGATTTTTAAAAAAATATTAATTCATATAAAAATTAGCATCCAGGAGGCTTAAAGGTGTCCTTTAACCAACAGATAAAAAAATCTGTTGACCAACCTTCTATCTGATAGAGTTAATCTCTTGACATATGAAAGACACCCACAAAGTTCTTGAAAATCTTACTGTGGTAGAAATACCTTGGATCTAAAGTGATAGTATGAAGCTTTGTCTGGTTGACTTGGTTGGTTGTAGTGTCCTGTGGACCAGAGGGTTGTGGGTTCAGTCCCTGGGAGGCAGCCAGTCAATGTTTCTCCAATTGATGTCTGTCATTCTCTCCCTCTCCCTTTTTCCCTCCTCCCCCACTCTTCCTTTCTCTCTAAATGCAGTGAGAATATCTTGGTTGGGGAGGGAAGAATAACTAGTATGAAATTAAAGGCTGTCGCTCTTCAATGCCTACATATGTGAAACTGACTGAGAAAGATGAGCTGAAACCCTGTGTTACCTTTCATGAAAATGGAAGCATGACTCAGCAGAGCAGAACCCAGAGTGGGGAGCTTCCAGCCCAGTGGGCAGGGTCCTGAACCACACATCACGTTCCCAGGGTTTGATCCTTAGTGTAGTTTGCCAAGCTTGCTTTCAAAATGTCTTGGGACTGACGTCTCCTTTTCTCTTCCATTTTTCTCCCCTTTTGAAACAATGTATGTAGCTATCATTCTTGGTCTGTTCCACCATTTTATTTTGGGAGCAGTTACCTTGATTTTTAATATCAGACCCACAGAGGGGAGATAATGCACTCCAGTGTGCGTTACAACCAGCATCTCACCGATAACTGATTTTGACAGTTTAGATGATGAGGTGTAGGGTAGTTAGTCTGGCTCCCTCACCCAGATATCTGGGTAAGATAAGCAGTTTCCCATAACCTTGAGAATGGGCCTGATAAACTGTTCCCATAACCTGGAGTGGGCCCTCATGCATAGAATGGAGCTCTGTTGTATAATGTCTTGGCAGCCTGCCAGCTTTGTGTGCATGGAGTATATAAGGGAGTTGGGACTTCCCACTGTGTGACATGCAGGAACATGCTGGGGGGCACATGGCTTACAGTGTGCATGGATTGCCCCACCCAAGAATAAAGGCATGTCAGATATCCTGACAGCTCTGTGAATTTTCTTCTACCTGCCTGAATCCAGAGTGAACCAGTATGGCCTTGAATGGTCACACACATGAGGTTTGGGACTTTGGGGCTTGTGAGGTTTGAATGTTGAGTCCACATTGGAAAAAGACTTTTTATGACCTTGGGTTAGGTTTATTTTGCAAGCAGAACAGATAGGAATCTGGGGGACAGAGGATAAACTGTAGTAGACAGAATAATTGCTCCCAAAATGTCCATGTCCTAATCCCGAGAATCCATGCAGGTCCCAGAATGGCCAATGGGACTTTGCATATGTAAGTAATGTTATGCTTGTTGCAATCAGACTTCCGCCAATGGAGCTCAATGTAATCATATTGAACTCCCTCCCAGCTGCAGGGAAAAGAATGCAGACAGAAGAGCTGGACACATGTGTGATCAGGCTGTCTGATGTCCCCTTGCTGGTTCTGGATACAGCTGTGTGCCAGGACTGGAGAGGAACCCTAGGAGCCGAGGCCAGTCCTGCCTCAGCAAGATCAAAAGGACCGAGTTCAGACAGACAAAATGAAGAAAGTGACTGTGACTTTGCAAATCTGCTTCATACAACCAGAGAACCTCTAGGGAGCTTAGAGACATTATTTCCTGCAAGGAACTGGATTCTGCCAATGACCCAAATGAGCAGAAATCTGATTTCCCCAGGGCCTCCAGATTGGAATCACTGGAGCCCCAGGGACTGAAAGAGCTCCACACCCTGCCTCTGGGTGTGAGACATCTCAGGGGCAGGCCAGGGATTTTGGCCTTTAGATAGGAAGGAAAGGAAGCCAGACCTTTGAAATCTCAAAACTGCTGGCTTAGGGAGTGGGTGTCATGCAGGGGTATCTAGGCACAGATCCCAGAGAGAGCTCTGGTCTAACTGGCTTAGGCCCCCCACTGCTGTCTTTTCTGGACTCCAGGAGCCAGGTTCTGCTGCCTTTGACTCTGGCAATCCTCAACAGCCTGCTTTTGGGGTATCCACAGTCTGGGGAATTCAGTGTTGACTCCCTGGCCCTCCCTTGCACCCCTGATGTACCTGCACTCGTGGCTCCCCTGGTCTCTTCTGCGTCCTGGCACCGTCCACAACCCAGCCTCTGCCCAGTTTTGGACTCACCATCCCCACACTCTCCTCCCACACCTGCCACCTGCGTCCCCAAGGCGGCTAATTGCACCTGCTCCTGCACAGATGCCCACTGCACCTCTGGCCTGAGTGATTCACCTGGCATCTCCTGTTTCCTGGACCCCAGCTCAACCTGGTCCCCAGATCAACCTGGTTTCCAGCTCAACCTGGTCTCCAGCCTGGGCCCTCTGCTCTAATTCCCAGTACCTCAAGGTTTTATTGGGGCTCCTCTCTGCCTCCCTGCCCTACCACAAAATCACTCCTCACCCCACAGACAACTCCCAAATAACAAGAATTGTAGCTCTGTTAGGTTTGGAGTGAGAAGAGTTGGTGCAAATGGACTGGGAAGTGCGGACATCCTCTAGGTAGGCCATCTGTGGGCATTCCTGGGTTGTGTAGTACCAGTGTGAAGAGGGTTACTTCTCATTCAAAGGTAGCAGCATCTTTTTCCAGTGCGTGTTCACCTAACTCAGGGTGAGTTCTGGGGGAGATATTTTACTGGGTACTTTGAATAGGAAAAAGTGGAGGTCACCCTCGGGAAAATGCTCAAGACTTTCCCTCAGCAAAAAAGACTGCTCTCAGACTGACAATTTCATTCTCTGGTGTTTAGTTTTTTCTCTGCCTGGCAAAGATCCTTGTTTATTTTGTTTCCTAGTTTTTTGGTCAAATTTTTGGTCTTTGTTTCTGGCTGTTCCCGGCTTCTTAAGAAATTCATAAGTAGCCACTGAGACACTTTGCTTCCAGGAGGGCAACAAACGAATGGAGCCCTGTGATTGCCCTGCACATAGAGCCTAGGGCAGAAAAGGTGAAAGTCAATGTAACCAAAATTCAAGCAGCTAAAATGACAGGGTAGGGAGCTAGAGATGAGGTACAGCCCTGACCGGGTGGCTCTGTTATTTGGAGCATCGTCCCATGTACCAGAAGGTTGTGGGTTCAGTCCTCAGTCAGGCACATACCTAGACTGAGGGTTTGATACCCAGTCAGTCGGCACATGTTCAAGGGGGCAACCCATCAAAATTTCTCTGTCACATTGGTGTTTCTCTTGCTCTTTCCCTGTCTTCTTTCCTGTGTCTCTAAAGTTAAAAAAAAATAGAGATGAGGGACCCACGGAGAGACAAGAAGCAAAGAACTGAGGAGAGACACACTGAAATCGTTGGCTGTGTCCTGATGCATACAAATGAGACGAGTGAAGTAGCTGAAGTTTGGAAAAGTACCAATAGAGGGCAGTATACCAAATAATTCCTGGAGATCCCACAGGCTGGAGACGGGTTTGTTGTCTGTGTGGAATGGAAACACCTAGTAGTACATATATAGGACATCAGGTAAGATCCTCAGAAATATTTCACCTAGAGAGTGAGGCTTAATAATACATAGAATCAAACCTGCTCTGGACCTACCCCAAAAATAATTAAAAGCAAACATCCAGCCTTGGCTGGTGTGGCTCAGTGGATTCAGCACCAACCTGCAACCAAAGGGTCGCTGGTTTGATTCCCAGTCAGGGCACATGCCTGGGTTGCAGGCCAGGTACCCAGTAGGGATCCCAGGAGAGGCAGACACACATTGACACTTCTCTCCCTCTCATTTTCACTCCCTTCATCTCTCTCTAAAACTAAAAAAATAAAATAATAAAAAAAATACAAGAAAGCATCCAAAGGAAAAGTTGCAGTCCAGTGCCTTTACTGAAAACCATGTCAAAATCTGTCACTTTTTAAAGGTACATAAGCAAATGCACCACCCAATGTATGGTTTTTCTTGTGTGGTATCCAATAAATAATTGCTGGGCACACCGAGAAGCAAAAATATGATATATAGAGTATTAGCATAAAAACAATAGAAGCAAGCATAAAAAATAACAGAAATTATAACATCAGTAGACAAGTATGTTAAAATAGCTTTTATAAAATATCCCGTATTTTTTCTTGGAAGTATGGGACAAGCAAGAACTTGATTAAGAGAGAACTAGATGTAGGCCCTGGCGGGATAGCTTAGAGTGTCATCTCAATATTGTGAGACAAGGCTGTGAGTTCAATCCCCAGTTAGGACACATATAAGAATCAACCAATGAATGTATAAATAAGTGGAACAACAAAGCTATGTCTCTCTCCCTCCCTCTCTCTCTCTCAAATCAATTTTATAAAGAGAGAAATAGATGTAAAAACAGATATAAATATAGACTTATATGGAACTTATAGGGAATACAATATCCAACACAAAAAATATACTTACTGCATGGTATGTATGAAAAGCAGATGAGATCATACAAAAGAAGAGATAAGATAATTTAAAGATATAGTCAGAAAATATTCAAAACAAGCCACAAAGAAAAGGGGAAAATTAGTAAACAATAATAGCAATAGGGACTTGTAGGAAAATAACAAATGGTCTAATATACATGTATTTGGAATGCCGGAAGCAAGAGCATACAAAGAGAAAAAGGGAGAGAGAAGGAAGGAAGGAAGGAAGGAAGGAAGGAAGGAAGGAAGGAAGGAAGGAAGGAAGGAAAGCAGAGATATTTCCCTATTTGTTTAAAACTAAAACCTAGACAGGAACCATCTGAAACTAGGAAGAAGCAAGGAAGGAATCTTCTTTGACACCTTCAGAAGAAGCATGGCCTTATTGACATCTTCATTTCAGACTTCCAACTTCCAGAACTGTGAGAGAATAAACCCTGGTGTTTTAAGTCATTCAGTTTGTAATAATTGTTTACATCAGCCATAGGAAACTAATATACCAACCAACTTGGTCTAATGGACATTTAGAGAGTCCTTTTTTCTAAAAACAGCAGAATATACTTTAGGGTCCACAAAGAATATTCACAAAAATGGACCATATTCACTCTGGCCAGGTGGCTCAGTTATTTGGACTGTTGTCCTGTACAACAAAAAAGGTTGCAGCTTCGATTCAGCCAGGGCATAACTGACATTTCCTCATGGCTGACTGTGCCAGGAATTCATCACACAGACTCACTACATAGTGGACCTGGTTGTTCTTACTCTACCTTCCTTGTGTGCTTAGGTGATCTCAACTGAGGCTTGCTGCTCAGTTGTCTGGGAGCCGTGTACTTGCAGAGCTGGGATTGTAGGGTGAGCTCTGGTTCCTTCATAGGACACGGCATCACGGTCTCAGAGGAGCCTAGTTCTGACTGGGATAGTCCTGACCTGAGGTGTGTTCAGATTACACCAGAAACCAGTCCTGCGTCCCCAGGTGGAGATGTTACTTGGCACACCTCATTTCTCCCTTTTCTTTTCCATACTTGACAGTCTGTTGCTCTGTGGTTTCATCTGTGACTTCCACCCCCTGGACATTTGCCTCTTCTTACCTCCTGTCTCATTCCTCACCACTGCTTGCTCTTCAGTGTTCTCCAGTTTTGTTTTGTTTTGCATTTATCCTCACCCAAGGATATGCTTTATTGATTTTAGAGAGAGAGGAAGGGCTGGGGAGAGAGAGAAACATCAATGTGGGAGAGAAACATGCCTTGTTTGGCTCCCGTACATGCCCTGACTGGGAATCAAACCTGCAACCTTCTGGTATACAGGACAAAGATGCTCCATCTAATTGAGCCACCCAGCTCAGCAGGGCAGTGTTCTCCAGTTTTGACTCACATTTAAAAAAATTTTGTGTAGCACACAAAACTACTTGAATGAATGTTACGGGAATCAACTTATCAATGTTTCTCTCTCTCTCTCTCTCTCCCCCTCTCTCTCCCTCTCAGATCAATAAATGTATCCTCAGGGAAGAATTAAAAGCAAAAAATAAATAAAAAAGTAGATTATCTTGTAGTCAGGTAATTAAAAATTTTCAAAGCAACACTATAATTACTTGTATTAAATATTGAAGCAAATGTCCAAATACTTAAGATATTAAGATCAGAATAAAGAGCAAAGACACACTATAGTGTAATAGAAAAAAACTACTGCAAATAATTCAGATCACAAAATATGTATTTTATTAAGTGACATTCTTAAATTCCACTACTAACTTCAAGGTATTTTGAAAATTAATAAAAGTGAGCAAATTTAAAATATTCAATGAAGAGAATTTGCCCTGATGAAGTAATGTTAATGACACATTTTACTGCTATAGAAATCTACATTTAGTTCAATGAAACAACAGGATATCTGTAAACACACATGCACACACAAATAGAAAGTCAGTTAAAATGTTAGTTGGGAAAACTATATATATATATATAATAACATATCTATATATATATATATAATACACACACATATATAACATATATATGTTAACCAACTAACATATATATAACTATATATAGTTATGTAGGAGGGTGTAGCCAGGGGGCCCCCGCAAACAGAAGGACTTGTAATGGGGTCCAGAACTCAAGGTGTTCAGAAAATATTAGGGTGTCCTCACCGCCCCTGCCCCAGGTGTGGGTTGGGGGAAGGGACAAATGGAGCAGGCCAGTTAAGAGCTGTTTCCCATAGCAACAGCCTTGCAGCTAACCTCTGGTGTAGTCATTTAACATATCTATAACCTTTACAGGTAACCTTATAACTGGTTACATAGATATGTTAAATAGCTGTGGCCATGCTTTGAGCCAGGGAATGGAAATAACTTCCTCACCAATACGTAACTGGGGGGCAGGACCCTGGAGTTACAGCATCTGCATGGGAGCTTGGAGATGATTGGCTCCACGACTTGGGGCCACACCTGCCCAGACTCACGATGGCGACCAGAAAAGCTGGAAAGAACAGCAGATTGAGGACAAGTGTAGCCAAGTGTGGGAGGAGTTGGAAATGGGGCTGCAGAGGAAGATTGGCACGGGGATTTAAACCCAGACACGGCAGCCATTGAAGAGAGAGCCATGCGCTTCTGGCAGAGTGGGGATTCCCTTGGACCTGGGAGAGAGAATCATGCGGCTTTGGCAGAGTAGAGACTCCCGCAGCCATTGTGCAGAGAACCATGCAGTTGCAGCCATGTAGGGAGGACCATGCGGCTGTGTCAGTATGGAAAACCACGTGCTCTGGCAGAGTGGGGGGACCCCCCACCCTGGCAGCCATGAGAAGAATCACCATGCGGCTTTAGCAGAGAACCACCATTCGGCTTTAGCTGGAGATCCCGGCAACACAACTGATGGTGCTGGGAACCAAGGAAGGCCTACCAGCCGAGCACGGATTACTCGGAAAAACCGGGATCTGCCTGAGCCAAGGACTTCCATTTCTTTCCCTGAGATACGGTACCCCAGGCTGGGCAAAGAGGGGAAGGAAGGACTGTGTGTGTTTGTGGGTGTTTTAAGGGACTTTGGGACTTTAATGAAGACATTAAGCCATTACTCTTAAGTCTGTATAACTTGAATAAATAATTCCTTTCCTTTTCACCAATTTCTAACATGGAAAGCTATAATTCTCTGGTGAAGGGAAAGGTGAATCTAGTACAGGGGGACCCCAGGAGAAACGGGGATCAATCTGGTGGCACCCTCTTCCCTGGTGGCCAATCAGGGAAAATCATGGGAGACCACATATGCAGTAGCTTTAAAGTAATACTACTTGTACATGCGCAGTAAAAGCCCACCAAAACTAGCCAGGAAGTATTTGCCCTATAAGAATAGAGTCCCTCCAGCCCATGCTGCCAATCTCTGCTTGGAGTTGGCCTGCTCCCATGTTTTCTTCTGTGAACTCTGGGTGTTCGGTTCAATTCTTTGTCCCGATCACTAAGAACCTGGTTACCTGTGCACACCTGTGACAGTTATGTATATAGCTGTATGTGCATATATATGTATATAGTTATATATATATATTTTTTTAAGATTTTTTTATTTATTTTTAGAGGGGAAGAGAAGACAAAAGAGAGGGAGAAAAACATCAATGTGTGGTTACTTCTTGCATGTCCCCTACTGGGGACCTGGCCCGCAGCTCAGGAATGTGCCCTGACTAGGAATTGAACAAGCAGCCCTTTGGTTTGCAGGTGGTGCTCAATCCACTGAGCTACACCAACCAGGGCAAACAATTTATATATTATTAAAATTTTAGTATTAATTGGAAAAAGTGGTAAATGTTGACATTATACATTAGAGAGATTTAAAAACAAGATCTAAAAGTAAAGAATGAGAAACGTACTAGATAGAATAGTATAGTTTTTATAATCTGGGATAGTGGAAATCATTTTCACTTATGGCACAAATCATAGTCCATTTTATTTCATAAACATGAAACAATGAAAGTAGAAATAGGCCACAAATTAAAATTAAACCAGAATTAAATATGTAAATACGGAAAAAGTAAAAAAAAAACTATGGATAATCACTTCTAGTCAGTGAGAGAAATCATGAAGAAAATGCTGCCCTACATATGAAGAGTCAGTACTGAGAAAAGAATATGTTAATCTCACAACTCATCACAAATATTAAAACATTGAAATACTAGTCTATTATTTTAAAGTATAACATATGACTTGTCTTAAGTTTTATTGTAGGTTAAATACTTTTATAGGTGTTTTACATTTTTTCATTTCCAACCGAAAGCCATATTTAATCAATTTCTTTACAACTGATAAGCCTTTAAAATAGGCTGAACATTTTAAAACATTGATAACCTGAGTACAGAAAACTCATGGATTTGTATATTTACATTTGTAGGAATTTACTACCCACTTTTAACCTCAGTGGCATTTCTTAAGGGCCTCGATTTTTGTTTTAAATTCACTTACTTAAGGATTTATAGAAATAAATATTTTTATAATCATATTTTGATATTTCCATTACATTATAAATTATATAATTGAATAAAGAGGGCAATAAACATTAAAGTTTTGGGGGGTGTATTTGTGACTTCATAAACATGCAGTTTAACCAGCAGAAATTCCAGTGCTGGGCAGGGGAAGGGCCGATCCTGTGTGGTCCATGGACACGAAGTCTCAGTTATAACAAAAATATATCATAGAGCTAAAACAATGAATGGAAATAAGAAAAAGAAGAAAGGCAAGGACTAGGAGTCAGTTTGAAAAGAAATCATAAAATGCATTTAAATAACAACATGTAGGCCATTAGACATGGTGTGGGAGGTAGTTTCCTTACATGAGAAAGACCATACTACTCTGGTTATTGAACAGTGCAGCCCTCGAAGAACTGGCATCATTCACAAGCAATGACAGCTTACAATTTCCCCCGATCACAGGGCTTCTGTGGAGACACAGGGAGGATTCACTTAAGCACATCCTGCTCTCGAGGGTAGGTAGATGAACTTGCCTGTCAGCCAGGGTCTGTGGTCAAAATGTTTTGATTGAATACGAATCTTATAATACTATAGGTAAGTGGGTGGAGGAAGAGACAAATTTGGAAATTTGGAGGGGTGAATGACAAGAGCAAAGTATTTTAAAATATAATGAACTGAGGGGCCATTTTAAAGTGTCTGATCTTATCACAGTCTTTAGGAATATTTTTATACATGATTCAAATGCCTGAAATGAGAAAGCAAATGAGACTTTCATTTCTCTAAATGACAATATCATTTAGACAACCTCTGCTCAAGAAAGATGGAGACCTTTCCCACCATAAGAAATGCACATACCAGCACCTGTCACTCAGACACAAGGTCTCTGCTCAGTCCCTAAACATTATCTTACTGCTCTTCACATAGCTACAGTGCAAAACTGTTAAGAGTGAAGGGTGTTAGGTTCAGGATGTGTACACAGGGAAAGGAGAAGATTACAAAGAGGGTGTAACTGGAGGAGAGAAGGGATAATGAGCAGAGTCAGGGCTGGTGGAGAAGATTGGAGACAGGTCTGTTTCTGTCAGCAAAGATCTTCCCACAATATATAAGATACATGTGTGCTCCAACTCCAGAAATAAGAAAAATTTTACTGAGTTTTTTTCCGAATTTTCTGACATAAAATTCTAAGAATGTTACTTCTATTAAAAGAATCACTACTTACCCATTTGTCATCTGCTGTCAGGGAAGTAGGTAAAGGGGTAGCATCTGAGCCTGTTCAGCAACTGATCACCAAGGTAAAGGATTTCAAAGTCACAATGCCCTGTCCTTTTGGGAAGTGATTATCATGTCACCTGTAAGTGCACTGACAGTATCTGCATGGGGACTGGAGATTTTCTCTGAAAAACAGTTGTGAAATGTTTATATTTCTGAACACTTAAAATATATTTATTTATTTGTTAGAGAGAGGGGAAGGGAGGAAGAAAGAGAAAGAGAGAAACCTAATTGGGTGCCTCTCGCAAGCCCCCAGCTGGGGACCTGGCCCACAACCCAGGCATGTATCCTGACTGGCAATCGAACTAGTGACCTTTCAGTTTGCTGGCCAGCACTCATTCCACTGAGCCACACCAGCCAGGGCCTCAACACTTAAAATTTAATGATTGTCAACAGATGAGGCAAAACCTGGGGAATGTGTGTGTGGGGGGGGGGGGGGAGGAGTTAAAAAGGGATGGCAAGACAGGTGCACAGCAAACATTGAAATGTTAAATGAGAAAATGTAGTTGAGCAAATGACTGCTATATTTACTACTTAAGATTTTTGTTTTCAAAATATGGGTTGTCAAGGATTTCATTATGGAGAGCTATGACATGGCATTCTTCATCTTATTCTTTTTTTTGACTTTGTGAACAATATATTCTTTTTTAAATATATTTTATTGATTATTGCTATTACAGTTGTCCCACATCCCCCCTTCATTCCCCTCCACCCTGTATACACTCTCCTACCCACATTCCCCCCTTTAGTTCATGTCCATGTGTCATAAGTTCTTTAGCTTCTACCTTTCCCATACTATTCTTGCCCTCCCCCTGTCTATTTTGTACCTACCATCTATGCTACTTATTCTCCATACCTTTTCCCCCTCTCTCCTCCTCCCACTCCCCTGTTGCTAACCCTCCATGTGATCTCCATTTCTGTGGATCTGTTCCTGTTCTAGTTGTTTGCTTAGTTTCTTTTGGTTTTGTTTTAGGTGTGGTTATTAATAATTGTGAGTTTGCTGTCATTTTACTATACATGTTTTTTTATCTTCTTTTCTTAGATAAGTGCCTTTAACATTTCATAAAATAAGGACTTGGAGATGATGAACTTCTTTAACTTGACCTTATCTGAGAAGCACTTTATCTGCCCTTCCATTCTAAATGAAAGCTTTGCTGGATAGAGCAATCTGGGATGTAGGTCCTTGCCTTTCATGACTTGGGATACTTCTTTCCAGCCCCTTCTTGCCTGTAAAGTCTCTTTTGAGAAATCAGCTGACAGTCTGATGGGCACTCCTTTGTAGGTTACTGTCTCCTTATCTCTAGCTGCTTCTAGGACTCTCTCCTTCATTTTTACCTTAGGTAGTGTAATTATGATGTGCCTTGGTGTGTTCCTCCTTGGGTCCAACTTCTTTGGGACTATCTGAGCTTCCTGGACTTCCTGGAAGTCTATTTCCTTTGCCAGATGGGGAAGTTCTCCTTTATTATTTGTTCAAATAACTTTCCACTTGCTCTTCCTCTTCCCCTTCTGGCACCCCCATAATTCGGATGTTGGAATGTTTAAAGATGTTCTGGAGGTTCATAAGATTCTCCTCGTTTTTTTTTAATTCTTATTTCTCCATTCTTTCCTGTTTGGTTGTCTCTTTCTTCCTTCTGGTCCACTCTATTGTTTTGAGTCCAAGTTTCCTTCCCATCACTATTGGTTCCCTATGCATTTTCCTTTATTTCTCATATTGTAGCCTGCATTTATTCATCTAATTTGTGACCAAAATCAACCAATTCCGTGAGCTTCCTGATCACCAGTGTTTTGAATTGTGCATCTGATAGGTTGGCTATTTCTTGGTCACTTAAAAGGATGGGTTCTGAGGCTTTGATTTGTTCTTCTGTTTGAGCCATATCTCTCTCTCTCTCTCTCTCTCTCTCTCTCTTTTTTTGGTCTGGTCGCGCCTGTTACAGTAGGGGGTGGAGCCTTAGGTATTCACCAGGGCGGGGCACCCCAGTCACTGGGTTGTGATGTTGTATGTGGGGGAGGGGTCGAGAGGGAACAATGGCGGTTGCTGCATTCTCTGTGGAGCCTCAGTCCCTTCTGCTGCTTCCCCCAAGCAAACTGAGCCCTTCTGGTGCCCATTCCCATGTGGGTGGGCTTGTGCATGCCGTGGGACCCTCCAAGGACCTCTCCTGTGAGGCTGGGTGTCTCTCAGTGCACTTCAACTCCCACAGGTGTCCTCAATCAGCATCCTGAGGCTCTATTTCCCAGCTCTGGGATCCTGGGTTGCGCGCACTGCCTTGCTTTACAATCGCGCTTCACTGGGTCTGCCGGTTGCCACCCCTCTGCTGGGGTCTGCCAGCAGATGCTTGTGCACTCAGGGTCCACCTGCTGCGGTCTTGCGCACCCTAGATGCCTTACACACCCGGTCCCAACTCTCTCTGCTCTCTGCGACACAACCCGCTTCTGGCTGCTCTTTTCTGCCCCTCCTACCAGTCTGGATGAACGGGTCTATTTCAACTTCTTGGTTGTCTGACTTCCATTCAGATCAATTTTCTGTCAGTTCTGGATGTTATTCTGTTTCTAAATTGTTGTTGCTCCTATCTTGGTTGTGCATGGAGGTACGAGGCATCCACCTATGCCTCCATGTTGGCCAGAAGTCCCAATATATTCTTTTTTATTGTTTTTTTTTCATTGCCATTCATGCCCCTTATACCCTCTCCCACCTTTACCCTCTCCCCTCCTTTACAATCACCACACTGTTGTCCATGTCCATGAATCCTTTTTTTTTCTCCATCCTCCCACCCCCAAACCCTACTACCAGAGTTCTGAGCCTCCTCTCTAACTATGAATGTGTTTCTATTTTCAATGTTCAGTTTGTGCATTAGATTCCACATATGAGTGAATCATATGGTATTTGCCTTTGTCTGATGTAGTGATTTTTAAACCTTGCTTAAAACACCCGGCTGTCTGACTGAAGCGTGCAGAACCCAGCCTTCTCCCAGCTGGCTATGGACATGCATAAAAATCCACTATAGAAATAATCATGCGCAAAAACAGTTTTCTGTAGGGAAGTCCAGAAACAGAGTGGCCACCCTCCAAGTCGGTGACCCCCTTTTATTTCCTCCAGTGGGTTTTTATTGAGAAAGTAGACACAGTTTGTGGATTCACAGTCTGGCAGAAGGGATTAAGGGGAACATGTATTTTACAAGGATATTAACAGAGTTTCTGTTGTGATTCCGGGCAGAGATTGGAGTTTTATCATATGAAAAGACTACAGGTTTCAAAGGTTTCCTGACTGTGCCTTCAAATTCCAAGTTAATAACATCTTCCAGCAAACAGATCTCACAGGATCTTGCATATTCTTTGTCCCAGGCCTGATTACCCCGGGGGTCCGCCATCTCCAGTCTGAGCTGCCCCTTTGGCTGTTTGCTAAGGGCTGGAGACAGAGGCAGTAAGGAGACTTGGATTTCTCACATCTGAGTACAAAGACTCAGGCTACGAGGGGGCAGGGGTAGATGCCGATCACCCCTTCCTTTCCACAGCCCCTTCATTTATTTCCACAGTCTCGTGAGACTTATTCCACAGAGGCCTTTACAAGATCAGAACCTGGCTTAGGTTGCCCCTCCCTTTGAGGAGTCTTACCCGTCATTGGTAACTGATCTAGCATTAAAGGCCAGGCACAGAACAGGTAGCGTTCATGCCAGGGGAATAAGTTTTGTCCCCTTAGTGGCTCCTGATCCGGAGGTTTCTCACTCAGCCTAAGTCACAGGGGGTCACAGCTTCCTGAGACCAGGCAGGGCAGTCCCCAACAGTGGTCCCCAACAGTCTGACTGGATTATTTTACTTAGCATAATATCTTCCTTTTATTCTAATTGAGATGTCTTTAGCTTTTAATTTCCAACAAATTTGGAAATGTTTCAGCCATTATCTATTAGTTTTTTCATACCCCCTTCCTTCTAGTATTCCAAATCAGTGTATTTTTGATATTTCTACATGTCACTCACACTGTTTTTTTTTCTCTCTCTCCTTCTCTGTGGTTCTATTCTCATAATTTCCATAGCTACATCTTCAAATTAACTCATCTTTTGTTACATACAGGTGTGGGCAAAAGTAGGCTTAGACTTGTGAGTACACAAAACAGAGATTATTCTTGTGTTATAATTATTGTATCATTGATTTGCATTATTTGCCTTTTTCCATTCAAACAACTGTAAACCTACTTTTTCCAACACTGTATTGTGTCTTCTGCTGATCATCCCATGCAGCTTATTTTATAGTTTAGATATTTTGCTCCTTTAAGTCTCTGTACATTTGATTTAGGTCTGCTTCTACATCTTATATTTTTATCTTTATTAAATTCTCTTTTTCTATTCTGGCTGGTGTGGCTCAGTGGATTGAGTGTGGGCTTGAGAACCAAATGGTTGCCAGTTCAATTCCTGGTCGAGGCACATGCCTGGGTTTCTGGCCTTGTCCCCAGTGGGTGGCATGCAAGAGGCAACCACACATTGATGTTTCTCTCCCTCTCTTTCTCCTTCCCTTCCCCTCTCTAAAAATAAATAAATAAAATATTTTTTAAAATTACCTTTTTTCCCTGTATTACCCCAAATAAATGTAAGCTATTATCATCTGTTATATTTGTGCTTGTTTCCATTTGATTTATTTTTGATGCTGACAGGTCTTGTATTCCTGGGTATTTGTGGGTATAGGCATTCTACATTGGATACCAGACATTTATCCAATGCATTTACACTGGTGGGTGTTGTGACTCAGACCAGAAACAAAGATGAATCTCAAGTTAATTATTTTATCTGATTAAATGCAGATGAAAAAGAGTAAATAATTTTTATTCATTGATAAAAAAATTCTAGAAAGGCAAAATGAGTTAGTCGAAGATATCAATGCTTGCTCCAGTTTTGGAAGCTGGGAAGGCTAGAGAGACTTCTATCTTACTCAACTAAAGAAAGAATAGCAAATGATCCTAAATCAAGCAGCAGAAACTACAAAAATAGCACCTAAGTAATGAAGTTGAAAATAAGTAAACAACAGAAAAAAACAGTGAATCCAAAAGCTGTTATTTTATAAAGAGACTATAGTGCTCACCTAAATCCTTGCTCTCAATGTTTACTGCCCAGAGCTGTCTATTTCCAATATCTAAAAACCATTATTGCATATATTTTGTCAGGTTTTTTATTCATTTGTGGTTAGTAGGCAAATCAGGTCCATTAGTCCACCATGGTTGGAATGAAAAGCCCTCAGCTGAAGATATTTCAGCTATTTTTTCAAATAAATAGTAGGAAGTATAGGGACGGTTGTGATCATTATTTTGAGAATTTTAGGTACACAGATACATGCACTAATTTTTTGGTAACAGCTACCTGGGTGCCTGTAATAGGCTCTGGTTCTCTACTTCCATGAGACGAAATAGCTATGCGACCAAGGGAACTTGCGTGCAGACTGACTCCCACTTTCAGACTTTGTTCCAGTTTTGTGGGATGTCTGAAGCTTTGGACCAAATGTGCTTGGAGAGCACTCTTGGGGTCTTCACAGGCTTCTTCCCAGGGCATGCCTTTGAGGGCTTAAGGTATAGGTATGCACACACCTAGGTGTTTATGGACACACCTGGGTGTATTCCTCACCGAAGAAGATCAGGCAGGCTGGTGCTAAAGTTCTTTATGAGGAGTCTTTACCTGATTCAGGAAACATGAAGGCCAGGACTTCAAGTCATGAATTCCTGAGTGCTTTCTACCTGTAAGCCCTGCAGTGAACGAGAGTTGTCACCAAAGCTCACAGCCAGTGATCAATGTAAGGCATCCCTCTTCTCCCTCCACTCAGGTGACCATAGCTGGTTTCCTTCTGAGCACAGGGCAATGATGAAACGTTAAGAAATTTAGATAGAAGTGAAGAGTACAGCTGGTGTTCTCCTTTTCCCACCAAACTGACCTGTGTTAAAATGTTCATGTTTACATCCTGATGTCGTTAGTTATTAACGGTGGAGCACCTCCACATGAGGTATATACTGAGCGGCAACTCAGACGTTTTCATGTTCTCTGCGTTCTCAAGCTGATAGTTTGGAGAATGCAGGGCTAAGCCCGAACATTCATGGACAGGCATTGGCAGATGACACTCCTGACATAACACAACCACTCGGCCCAGCTGCCAGAGGACAGACAGCGTAGTTAATGTGGGCCACACAAGCCCTGGAAGCAGGGCAGAATCCTTGTAAAAGGAAAACGAGCAGTTTCTGGACAACTGGTGCCCGTCTCTGGGATCCTCTCTCTGACCTCAGCAACCTCCACCTCAAACCAGCACTCCCTCTCAGCGGGTAGAGCGGGATATCCTCGCCTCTCCCGAGACTAGTGGGCACAGTACGCCTGGATAGAGTGCTACTGCCAATGGCTGAGGGAGAGAGAGATCGGCGCGGTGCTGCACCCCAGCACCAGTCAGAAGGTAGCGCAATGCTTTCCGCTGGTGGGATTTTAACCGAGTCTGCAGTGTAAGTACCCGTTATAGACCTGTACAGGAGGAAGTTCACCAGAAGCCTTTGTGTCGGTGAACTCGATTTAACCACCAATAAAGGGCGTTATTTGCATATTTCATAGCTGTCTGCCAGCCAGCACACTCTGATTGGCTATAGTGAGAGAGATCAGCTATCGAGTGTCTGACCTGAAGGAAGCTACTGAGGGTGGGAATAGGCAGCACCTAATTAACCCCTTTATGTTACCCTCTTCTGGGTAACCTGTACCCAAATCAGGTATAAAAGACCATCACAGTAGTGAGTGTCAGAAAGGATATTAGGGATCCTCTCCATTACTCACTGATAGTGTAGTCACTAATTAGTAAATTCACTTTCAATAAATTTGATCCCGCATCAGAAGTGTCTTTGCAAAGAGAAGCAATTCAGCCTTCTGGCCAAGATGGAGGCGTAGGTAGACACACTGTGCCTCCTCACACAACCAAAAGGACAACAACAATTTAAAAACAAAAAACAACCAGAACTGACAGAAAATTGAACTGTATTGAAGTCCAATAACCAAGGAGTTAAAGAAGACACATTCATCCAGACTAGTAGGAGGGGTGGAGATGAGTATCCTGGAGGACAGGACTCTAGGCAGTCCTGAAGTTGGCCTGCAAGGCAGCAGCGGGCAGGCCCTGCGAGGTGGTGGATTGTGGACTGGGCAGTCCCACATTCGCATGCAGATAAACTGGGAGAAACAACTGGGGAGCGGGATGGACTGCACAACCTGGGGCCCAAGCATGGGGAAATAAACCCTCAAACCACTGACTGAAAACACATGGCGGGGTTGAGGCAGCAGGAGAAACTCCAAGCCTCACAGGAGAGTTTGTTGGAGAGACCCATAGGGTTGTAGAATGTACACAAACATACCCACATGGGAATCAGCACCAGAAAGGCCCAATTTCCTTGTAGGAAGCAGGGGAAGTAACTTAAATATAGCAGAGAGTGGAGCAAGCGCCATTATTCCCTCTCAGACCACTTTCCCACATACAGCGTCATGACACAGTGACATGGGTTACCCTGCCCTGGTGAATACCTAAGGCTCCACCCCTTACTGTGTAACAGGTGCAGCAAGACAAAAAAAAAATGGCCCAAACAAAAGAACAGATCAAAGCTCCAGAAAAAATACAACTAAGTGACAAAGAGATAGCCAACCTATCAGATGCACAGTTCAAAACACTGGTAATCAGGATGCTCACAGAATTGGTTGAATTTGGTTGCAAATTAGATGAAAAAAATGGGCTATGCTAAGTGAAATAAAGGAAAATGCACAGGGAACCAATAGTGATGCGAAGGAAATGGACTCAAATCAATGCTGTGGACCAGAAGGAAGAAAGAAACATCCAACCAGAAAGAATGAAGAAACAAGAATTCAAAAAAATGTGGAGAGGCTTAGGAACCTCCAGGATATCTTTAAATGGTCCAACATCCGAATATAGAGGTGCGAGAAGGAGAGGAGAAAGAGCAACAAGCGGAAAAGATATTTGAACAAATAATGGAGAACTTCCCCAATCTGGCAAAGGAAATAGACTTCCAGGAAGTCCAGGAAGCTCAGACAGTCCCAAAGAAGATGGACCTGAGGAGGAATGCACCAAGGTACATCATAATTACATTACCCAAGATTAAAATGAAGGAGAGAATCCTAGAAGCAGCAAGAGAAAAGGAGACAGTTACTTACAAAGGAGTTCCCATCAGACTGTCAGCTGATTTCTCAAAAGAGACCTTATAGGCAAGAAGGGGCTGGAAAGAAGTATTCCAAGTCATGAAAGGCAAGGACCTACATCTAAGATTGCTTTATCCAGTGAAGCTTTCATTTAGCATGGAGGGGCAGATAAAGTGCTTCTCAGATAAGGTCAAGTTAAAGGAGTTCATCATCACCAAGCCCTTATTATATGAAATGTCAAAGGGATTTATCTAAGAAAAAGAAGATGAAAAATATGAACAGTAAAATTACAACAAGCTCACAATTATTAAGAACTACACCTAAAATTAAAACAAAAACAAAATAAGCAAACAACTAGAAAAGGAAAAGAACCACAGAAATGGAGATCTCATGGAGGGTTATCAACAGGGGAGTGGGAGGGAGAGAGAGGGGGAAAAAGGTACAGAGAATAGATGGTAGGTAGACAATAGAAAGGAGGAGGGTAAGAATAGTATAGGAAATGTAGAAGCCAAAGAACTTATATGTATGACCCATGGACATGAACGAAAGGGAGGGAATGTGGGTGGGAGGGGGTATGCAGGGTGGAGGGGAGTAAAGGAGGTAAATGGGACAACTGTAATAACATAATCAATAAAATATATTTTTAAAAAGAAGCGATCTGTTGTGTTTACAAGATGATGTACAACGGTGTTCACAATTGCAAGACAACTGGATTCAGTTGTCAAAACCAAAGTGCACGCTGAGTAAAACAAAGCCAAAAGATGAGTGAATTGCAAGGGTTTTGACTCACAAGCTGGGAAAATTCAAGGCCCTGGGATCAGTGAGTCCCAGGTTGATCACAGACCAAGGTGTTTTTCTGGAGTAAGTGGACAAGGTGGGTTTTCAGCCAAGTGGTTGTCTCCCTTATTAGGATCCAGATAGCTGAGTCAGAGGAGCAATGAAGTCCAGCTGAGAGAGTGTACGTGGTGAAATGGCTGTAGACCGTAAGGGCTACACAGACTATCAGGGAGATAGTAAGACCAACCCCCAAGGGAGTTATGGCTTAGAACTGGAAGAAGGCTAACTTGATTCAACATAGTGACAAATTTTCATTTTGGGGTAACCCCTATCTTCATTATATGCTCATGGTAATATATTAGTATACCAAAGGACACACCACACCTCACCATGATAGGGTACAGAGATCCCATATAAGTATGCAAAATGGTCAATGGTGGTCTTCCAAGAAGTCTCCATTTCTTTTCTGGAAATTCCTTAAGATTCCTTCCCCTTATTGAATGCTCTAACCATCAATTAAATGAGCCTCAATAAAAGAAGTAAATCCCACTGCCTGTGGAGTAGCGTCTCTGTCTCACTGCTTCACTAGCAAACTCTTTCACTTTAAACTCTGTGCTGGCTTGTTTTAATTCTTTTATGAGCTGTGCCAAGAATGCACAGTGGGGAGTTCCAGCCAAGATGGAGGCATAGGCAGTCGCATTGTGCTTCCTCGCACAACCAAAACTAAGGACAACAAAAATTGAGAAACAATAAACAACCAGAACAGAGAGAAATTAATTGAACAGAAGTCGGGCTCCAGTACATCCAGACTGGTAAGGAGTGGCGGAGTCGGAGGCCTGCGGAGAGGGGTCGAGGGGTCCCGGCAGGAAGAAACGCTGGCTGGCAAGCGCGGGCGCGCAGGGCGCAGACGGCAGCGGACAAACGGACCGGTGGCGGAACCTGGGCGCGGGAGGCGACTAGCAGACCCAGTGAGGGGCGCAAGGCAGCTGGCTGTCTGCAGCCAGCCACATGTTTGCGCACAAACTAAGTGAAAACGGGCAGCGCCGCCGCCTTTCAAAGCTTAAGAGCCCCGTCTGGGAACTGAGGCCGGGAGACTCTCTCAGCCTCACAGGAGACTTCTCGGGGAAGCCCACAGAGTCTGAGAAAGTGCACAGGCCCACCCGCCCGGGAGCCAGCACAGGAAGGGCCCAATTTGCTTGTGGGAGGCAGTGGAGGGGACGGAAGTCCTAGAGAGAGCGGAGCAGGCGCCATTGTTCCCTCTCAGACCCCGCCCCCACATAAAACATCACAACCCGGCAACTGGGGTGCCCCGCTCCGATGAACACCTAAGGCTCCACCGCCCTTATGAAACAGCCGCAACCAAACCAAAGGAAAATAAAAAAGATGGCTCAAACATATTTGAAAGCCCCAGAACCAATTTTTTTAAGTGACCAAGAGATAGCCGAATTACCAGATGCACAGTTCAAAGCACTGGTGATCAGGAAGCTCACAGAATTGGTTGACTTTGGACATAAATTAGATGAACAAATGCAGGCTACGATAAGA